>CALYLW010002473.1:0-47061 GCA_944989445.1 Ampullaceana balthica
GAGCAAGGCACAATCCACCTAAACATAGAGACGTAACATGGGGGCCCGAATTGTCTCTGGATTGCCTAGCACCGCCAAACACTACGAGAGATGGGACGGAACCACATCAGCACAGCGGTATGTGCGCCTGTACTTTTCAGTACAGCGCCTCTGATACAGACTACTGTATCCATCGTAGGGCATACGTCTTACAAGGGCAACGATCAACGTATCAGCGGATTCTCTGATAGACGAGGCCTAGCAAGTCCCGTACGGAACATTACCAGCAAGAACACCAACTACAAGAGATACCTCGAACCAGAACCAGCGAAACAACGACGTCGGAACCAGACGGTGCCAGCTACGAGAGAAGACGATTACAAACTGTACCGGGAGGTCAAGTTGCAGAACCAACCATCTCGCCCCAGCTACAGTGGGACCCTGAGGAGCCGAGACGACCCACAGCACCACAGTTCAAATCGGGACAAGTTCGAGAAGATATTCAAGGTGGAGAAAAACATTACTAAGTGACAAGGAAACTGCAAAAAGTGTGACTTTGTGAACTTCTTACGAATGGATATTTATTGTGTAATGGGTCTTTCATTGTATATGGATATTATGTCTGAAATATAACCCACAGTAAGTACGTACTTAAGTACTTATAAAATAGTGTTAAATGGGGGAAGTGTGCTATAGTAAGATTGATCTGTTAAATAATATATATATAATATAATATATATAATTAGATATAGCATACCTGTCATATATAAACGAACAATAAGGAACAATGGAAACGAGAAGTAAAAAAACACAAGATATCGATAAAATAATGGCGGACTTTAGGGAGACGGGGAGAAAGTTACAGTTAGAGGGGCAGGAGTTAAACAAATACGTAATAGACAAGTGGAGACAACGGGAAGTTCCGAACGAGACAACGGCAATGTCTCCTTATGAACTCCTCTTCGGGCGGAAAGTGAGAGGACCAATGTCAATTTTAAGGAAAATACTAACAAATGAAAATACGACAGAGGAAGGTAAAAACACATATGAATATATAATCGACCTCAAAAACAGAATAAAATCAGGGTTATATAAAACAGAGGCAATCACGAAAGGAAAGGCAAATAAATATAAACAATATTATGATCAAAGGGCTAGAGAGAAAGATATACAAATTGGGGACAAAGTGCTCGTGTTGAAACCTAAAAAAGGAAATAAACTCGCTCTGTATTCAGAAGGTCCATTCACCGTCACGAGGAAATTATCGAAATTTAATGTAGAGATTGCGAAGGGACATAAGCGTATAGTTTATCACCTCAACAGATTAACAAAATTTGTCGAAAATAACATGGATAACACAGATGCGAACTTATCGGCAGCAGAGAAAAATGAAAAGACAATTAGTGGTGCCAGTGCCACAGTGATAGCCGAAGAAGAAGAGGAAGATGTAAATAGTGAAGACATTAAGCAAATTCCGTTAATCAACGTCAAGGTTAATTCAGGCATTGACATCAATAAGGAACTAACGGAGACACAGAAAAGACAAGTTGACGACATGGTGCATGAGTACAAGGAAATTATTTCAGATATCCCAGGGAAAACATCGGCGGGTACGCACAAAATAGAATTATTAGACTCTAAGCCCATTAACGTAAAACCGTACGCAATACCTATTCATATGGTTCAAAGGCTAAAAGAAGAGATTAGTATGATGCTAGAACTAGGTATAATCGAGGAAACACAGTCACCATATTGCTCTCCCTTAGTTTTAATTAAGAAAAAAGATGGATCGATTCGGACTTGCGTGGATTATAGGAAATTGAACGCAATTACAAAAAAAGTAGCAGAAGTTATACCTAACCAGGATAAACTTCTAGAGCACATGAATAAAGCCAAATACTTTACGAAACTAGACTTAACAAAGGGATATTGGCAAATACCTCTTGAGGAGGAAAGCAAAGAATACACAGCTTTTCAAGGCCCAGACGGGGCATATCAATATAACTTTATGCCATTCGGATTGGCAACCGCACCGGCAACGTTCAATAAAATTGTTAAGAAATTATTCAAAGGAGTAAAAGAGGTAGTTACTTATTTTGACGATATCTGTGTATACACAGACGACTGGGAGTCGCATATACGAGTTACTCGAGAGGTTTTAGAGATTCTTAAAAAGGCAGGGTTCACCATTAAACCATCTAAGTTAGAAATAGGTAAAGAATCTGTCGAATTTCTGGGACATAGAATTGGAGCAGGCATCTTAAAACCAGACATGAACAATATAAACAAAGTGTTGGAAATAAAACGACCCAAAAATAAGAAACAAGTAAGGGGACTAGTTGGCCTAATAGCGTATTACAATAAATTTATACCTAATTTTTCAACGATAACAGCCCCATTGACGGACCTTACAAAGAAAGGTAAACCTAATAATATATGTTGGACTAAGGAATGCCAACAAGCATTGGATACAATCCAAAACTATTTAACAAATAACCCCATTTTGGTTCTGCCCGACATTAAGGAACCTTTTATAGTTCGTACAGATGCGTCAACGAAGGGATTGGGGGCATGTTTGATGCAGAAAAGAGACAATATGCTCCACCCGGTGAAATATATTAGTCGGAAACTGGTTGACAGGGAAACCAGATACTCAACAATAGAGAGGGAATGCTTGGCAATAATATGGGGAATTCAGAAATTATCCTACTATTTAATGGGGGCAAGATTTACGCTCCAGTGTGACCACCAAGCGTTAAAATATTTGAACACGACTAAATTTGAAAATTCAAGAGTTTCCCGGTGGTCTTTGATGTTACAGGAATACGATTTCAACGTGGAATACATTAAAGGTGAAGATAACATTATTGCAGATTTTTTATCGCGACAATAAGCAGATATAATGTCCCACTGAGACTGGTAGGATCATGACAGATCTGGTAATGTAATCATAATTAATGAGCAGAAATCAAACCATGACCGACAAGGACTCGCAGGACAGGTTTATGACAAACAAGTAGAGTTGCTTGTTCATGGGGACTAAGTTTGGTAGAAATTGAGGTCTGGGTCACCTCGGGCCAGTATTATTATTATATGAACATGATTGTGAGGTTTCATAGCGATTATGTATTTATGTTAGTTAGTACTTATGGATGGTTGTAAATAAATATGAGATGGTTGTATTTTCGTGCTGATGTTTCTATGATAATTTTTGGCTCCGGGTGACCTCAGGACATTTTTCATTATAGGTATTATATATAGATATATTTATGTAATGATGATGATATAGGGTGATAATGATATTGTTCATGATTATGATTATTATGATGAATTATGTTAATTACGACTACTATATGCACATGATTGATGATTGTTTTATAATTGATTGTAATGGGTTAAATACAATCGGGCTGAAATGTTTATAGTTTGGATAAGTAGTTATCCCTATAACATTATCTCATGCTGGAGGTAATCCTGGAATAAATATCTTAAGGAATTTATATGAGGTACCAGTAGAGTCAGTTGTAAATAGAAAACAATCTAGCGTAAAAATGGTCAATTGTTGGATACTAATTATGTGAGGTGTTATGACCAGTAGTAGGTAGAAGGTTGGTTCTTTGAGAATTAAGATAATGATAACGTACGAGTTGCGGGTTAGTGAAGTCGTATAAAGGTACGACCAAGTGGATTTATGCTCTGTGTTGTATATACTAGTGTTTTTTTTCATGCAATGTTGTGTATAAAATTATATTGAAAGATATTATTTCATTATGTATTATATTATTGTAATTGTAATGTGCAGTGATTCCATGCCCTGACTTTGTTGTATTGTGAGATTCTACCCGTAAGTAGAATCTAACGGAAGAGGGGGGATATGTCAGGGTATGAGAATCACTGCGAATGATTGTTGTGAGATTGTTGTGAGATTGTTGTGAGATTGTTGTGAGCCAGTGTTGGAGTCGGGTCAAGGCGTTGTTTGACGGGTATGAACTCCTATCACGGGAATAATGTCTGAGTGAGCTTCTGGTCACACGGGATATGTCAGGGACATGACCAGAGGACACGTCAGGGTCGTTGAGACCAGTTGGGGGGGTATATAAGAGAGTAGTCGAGACGAATGCGGGAGTGGCAGAGAGTGTGTACTTGGCACAGTGTTGTGCGGTCAGACCGGTCAGGATAGACCGGGGAGCTGCAGGGTTGCAGTAAAACAGAGTTGAGTTTAACGTCGCCCAGAAGCGGTCGGGTCGGACCGAGGGCGTGCTTGAGCATACAGCCGTTATATATAGATGTATTTTATGTCAAGGCAAGACAGCCAGTTGTACAGTTGTTATAGTAGAATAAACATTGCATCGTTACACAGACTTGTGTCATCTCTTGTGTATGTTGTGTGTAGCGGAGAGCAAGGCACAATCCACCTAACATAGAGACTTAACAGGTAGGATCATGACAGATCTGGTAATGTTGATCATAATTACTGAGCAAAATAACTATTAATTGAGTCCCGGAGAAGGATACATAGTAGACGTGACCATAAATTTGGGGTAACCACAGGTACCAACCTTGTATTACTAATAAGGGCTGTTTTGATGTTGGATCACCATCAAAATAATGGCTATGATTTTTGGTGTATATATATATTTTTTTCCTTGCTGGATAATTGATGGATGTAAATAAAGAGGAAATATGTATTGTATTTTCGAGGATGATGATTTTTTTTTAACTATGAGGAGTAAGGACAATGTTGTTTTGTTAGAAATTTAGTGTCTGAGTTACCTCGGGCCAGTATTATTATTATATGAACATTAGTGTAAGGCTTCATAGTGATTAGGTACTATTTTAAGCTAGTGCTTGGATTGTGTAATGACGGAGGTAATAAATATGAGATGGTTGTATTGTCTTGCTGATGATGTTTTTTGATGAGAATTTTTGGGTCCGGGTGACCTCAGGCCATTGTTTTTATAAGGATGTAACTGATATGTTGTGATAATGATATTGTTCATGATTATGATTATTATGATGAATTATGTTAATTACGACTACTATATGCACATGATTGATGATTGTTATATAATTGATTTAAATGGGTTAAATGCAATCATGTTGAAATGTTTATAGTTTGGATAAGTAGTTATCCCTATAACATTATATCATGCTGGAGGTAATCCTGGAATAAATATCTTAAGGAATTTATATGAGGAACCAGTAGAGTCAGTTGTAAATAGAAAACAATCTAGCGTAAAAATGGTCAATTGTTGGATACTAATTATGGGAGGTGTTATGACCAGTAGTAGGTCGAAGGTTGGTTCGTTGAGAATTAAGATAATAATGTACGAGTAATCAAGAAGTAGGAAGTCAGACCTGTATGGCATGGGAAATAGGCTCCCTTTGGTATATAATTAACTATGTCCTGTGCAGCAGGAGTGATGGGCAGTTTTTGTTAATCAATTAACCAAGTTCCTGTGTGGCAGGAACTATGGGCTGTATTTATATACATAGATTTAGAACTGTGCCTATGGAGGGGATAAGAGAGCCCAATAACACAGGTGGGAAAAGTAATTAAGTGAGCAGTGATTACTCCGTAATATGCCACATGATGTGGACAAGTGCTTAAGAAATTTTCTTGTGTCATTTTTTCCAAGATTTGTAAATTGCATATTGTTAGATGGATTGATTATTAGTGATAATGAGATGCATTAAGACTCACATGTATATATATATTCTTTTTGCATTAATGTATAAATAGAGTATGTAATTCAGGGGTGGTAGTATGACGGCTGTCCATCTCGAATGACGTTGCGGGTTAGTGAAGTCGTATACAGGTACGACCAAGTGGATTTTTGCTCTGTGTTGTATATACTATTAATTTTTTTTTCATGCATTTTTGTGTATAAAATTAATTTTTAAAGATATTGATTAATTCATGATGTATTATATTAATGTATTTGTAATGTGCAGTGATTCCATGCCCTGTCTTTGTTGTATTGTGAGATTCTACTCGTAAGTAGAATCTAACGGAAGAGGGGGGATATGTCAGGGTATGAGAATCACTGCGAATGATTGTTGTGAGATTGTTGTGAGTCATTGTTGTGATTCGGGTCAAGGCGTGAGTTGACAAGAGTTCACTTGTCATAATGGTGTTAATTGTAGTCACTCGGATGAAAGTTAGACAGCCGTGTTGTGTATATATAGTGTGTGTGAGACAGAGAGAGGGAGACATGTGAATACTTACCGAGTGCAGAGGTCCATAGTCCTTGTTAGGACTAGCCATTAGGATATAGAGCGTTGGCTCTGATAGCTGGGGACACATCGAGGTGGCTCGAGTGTTCAGCGTATTAGGGACAGAGAGTCCGTTTATGCACTTACGAGTGAGTGGACATTGTTACTAGATTACGTCGTGTACCTGAATCTGTTGATGTAATATATATTGCTGAATGAATAAAGGCTTGAAGTATACAGTGAACAAGAGTCGAGACTTCGTCTTACTTTATCCAGAACCCAGAACGCAACAATTGGAATGTAGACAAGCCATTAGAATCAATTTTATTATCATTGATGTTTACATCAAACATGTATACTAGAGTCAAAATGTGAGTTATTTTAATTGATTTAAAATATTATGTTAATTTTTTTGCGAAATAATTAAACTAAAAGTTGAATTTTTAAGTAAATATATTTAACAATAATTTCATGTAGTTATATATAATGTATACATTTAATTATTTTTTCTCATATAAAAATTTAAGTTGTTTAAATAATATTCTGTGTTTATTTTCAAAAGTTTAAATATAATAAACATTTTAAAAATAATTCAACTATTGTTGTGTCTCCTTCTAACAACGTTGAAACTTATAGATTTGTTTTTATTATCAGTCTAAAAAAAGTTCTGGTATATTCTTATTTCCTCGTGGGAGATGCTGTTTTTCTATCGAGCGCCTCCCCAGCCGTCGGATAGGGGAAAGCCCACCAGATATGGAGGGTAACGGGGAAATAAAATACACGAGTGGACCAAAATCAGCCCTACTGCCTTGTAGGAGATGGAGGGATCCACAAAGGCTAGGGACCCAACCCGAACAAAGGCAGCTACCCATTGAGCTGTGAGGGGCAACCCCTAGATGGGTATGCGCAGGGCTAACAACCAGTGGCGTAGCGAAGGGGGGCAGGGGGGGCAAATGCCCCGGGCAGCACTTTGCCAGGGGTGGCAAATTCCTGGTTGTTAATTAGTTTCTTTTAAAAAAAATAAAAGAAAGAGGAGTTTTTTTAAAATCAAAATTAAAGAAAATTCAAATAACAAGTTATTAAAATAAATAAAGGAACTATCCAAAAGCATGTGAACGTTTTAATATCCAAAACTTCTAACTCCTTATTGGATATAAATTCATCTGAGAGGCTAAATTAGTATGAGAACGTGACACTGTTGTTGTGATAATACATTGATTCTTAACATTTGACAGCCGCCCATGTTGTATAAAATTATTATTATTTTTTTTTATATATATTTTTTTTTGGGGGGGGGGCGGAAAATTACTCGTAGTTAATTAGTTAAATGTTAAAAGGAGAACATTAATTTTAATGAAATAAAAGAAAAGCTAAGAAAACAAAATTAACGAAATGAAGAACTATATTAAAATACGAGAGCGCTTCTAAATGCCAAACTTCAAACTCCATTATAAATCTAAAGTCCTATTATACAAATGTTACCGAGATTGAAACCATAGCGGCTAACAGTATGACAATAACGTGCTGGTATATATAATTGATTCAAGTTTGATTTTAACGTAAGTGGACTACTGGAAAAAAATGTTTGCGTATTTATATGGCTTATTTTAATTTTAATGTGTTTTGTTTTGTGGCTTAAAACATAATGGAAACAATTGCTTATCTAGTGGAATTAAAACTTGGCACCAATAAATACAAAATATGGGGGGGGGGCGGCGGCAAATTCCTCGTTGTTAATTAGTTTTTTTTTAAAACGTTAAAATAAATTTTAATAAAATAAAAGAAAAGCAAAGATAAGAACTCAATAAGAACTCAACACTAACAAAGTTTTTTTTTAAATGGAACGGATCAGAAATTGGATAAAAAAGAATAGAATTATTGATAAAACATTATTAAATCCTTGCGAAATGCGACTTTTCTAGGTCACAGAGAGGGCAATGCTGTTGCAAATAAAGGCAATATTCTGGAACTAATGCATTAGCTTGCAAAGTACGTTCGGGCACTTCGAGAACATAGTGGGAAGAGGGGTAAAAAACTTGTCAACTAAAATTCAAACTGAGCTCATAGCAATTTTAGGAGATAAAGTTCATGGAAAATCATCTTTCCTCAATAACAAGATACCAAATATTGTTCCATTGTATCTGATAGCTCTTCATTAATTTGATGTAAGGATCAAACAAGTCCAGTTGTGTTATATGTAAAGATTGAAAATTAAAAAGTTGACGCTATAGAATCTTTTAAAGATTTCATTCAAGCAAAAGTGAATCTACTTACGAAATTTCTGAAATGATTTTGAATAAATGATGATCTTAAAATAATGGGCTGCACAGGCCCAAAGTATTTTAATACATCATAAGGGCTTGAAAGTATACAAGAGTTCAACAAATGCGCAAAAACAAAAAATCTCATGTCAAATTCGTTCAAACAGTTAAACCTAATTTTTAAATCCCTTATATTATCTTCACAGCCGTCTCGTCATCTCTCTCTGTCTGTCTTGGGTGGGCGGGTGGAAAAACAAAAGTAAAAAATGACCCACTTCCCGTTATCCGATCGAGATGAAAATTGGCACACGGGCCCGTCTCACCTAACAATGCATAGTGTCAAAATTTCAGATCGATCGAGCGTACCTTAATTAAATTAATGCATTTTTAGTTTATCCTTATATGAGGTATGTAATTCAAATTCACTGTTTGTTATTGTTTTTTTCCCACGTGAAAGTTTGAGTTGACGCGTTGAGGCGACCCATCGAAGTACCGCGTGCTTTTGTTTATATTTTACGTGTCGAGCTGAGCTCGGTCAAGCGAATTGGTGACCAGACTTTTCCCCCTCTCCCACCTCAGTGTTATGAAGTAAAGTTGAGTTAGACAGATTCAGTCTGTAAATGTTTGTAGCGTTTGAAAATAATCAATACTGTTAGTTATGTCTCATATATAAGGGATTTATAGTCAAAAACTTTGTTTTTACGGGTTTATTTTATTAAATCCCTTATATTAACTTCACCGGCGTCTCATTCGTCGTTCGTTCGTTCGTCAGAAAAACAAAAGTAAAAAATGACCCCTTTCCAGTGAAGCCATCGATCTGACATTTGGCACACGGTCCCGTCTAACCTAACAATGCATCGTGTCAAAATTTCAGATCGATCTAACGTACCGTAATTAAATTAATGCATTTTTAGTTTATCTATATAAACTATATGTAGCGGTTTTAAAGCCAGGGGATATAATTTGGTTTCAGTCTGTAATTGTTTGTCACTCGAAAACGACCCACTTTCAGTAAAGCCATCAAACTCAAATTTAGCACACGGACCCGTCTTACCTAACAATGCATCGTATGAAAATTTCAGATCGATCGAACGTACCGTAATTAAATTAATGCATTTTTAGTTTATCTTTATAAATTATTATAAACTATATGTAGCGGCAGGGGAGATATTTCGTTTTCAGTCTGTAAATGTTT
This sequence comes from Ampullaceana balthica, assembly GCA_944989445.1. Lineage (NCBI taxonomy): Eukaryota > Metazoa > Mollusca > Gastropoda > Lymnaeidae > Ampullaceana > Ampullaceana balthica. The sequence continues at coordinate 9,652 of CALYLW010002473.1, forward strand.
GTCACTTTTCACCGTAATTACATTAATGCATTTTTAGTTTATCTATATAAACTATATGTAGCGGTCGCTATCATTTAAATTTTACGGGTCACTTGACTTCAGGTGACAAGATCTTTCCCCACAACATAATCAATACTTTTAGTTATGTCTCATATATAAGGGATTTATAGTCAAAAACTTTGTTTTTACGGATTTTATTTTATTAAATCCCTTATATTAACTTCGCGGCCGTCTCTGTCGTCATCTGTCTCTCTCTCTCTCTCTCTCTGTCTGTCTGTCTTGGGCGGGCGGTAAAACAAAAGTAAACAATGTACCACTTGCCGTGATCCGATCGAGCTGAAATTTGGCACACGGACCCGTTTCACCTAACAATGCATGGTATCAAAATTTCAGATCGATCGAACGTACCATAATTAAATTAATGCATTTTTAGTTTATCTATATAAACTATATGTAGTGGTCGCCATCGTTTACATTTTACGGGTCACTTGACTTCACCCCAGACACAGGTGAACACATCTCGTGTTTAAACCAGGTGTATCGGCGTGCTTTTTGTTTACATTTTGAGTGTCACACTAAGCTCGGCCCAGCGATCGCTGACAAGACCTTTTCCCTCTCCCTTTACCCTCCCGGGTTAAAAGCAAAGAGTAGTAAAGACAGATTCAGTCTGTAAATATTTGTAAATACTTTTAGTTATGTCTCATTTATAAGGGATTCATAGTCAAAAACTTTGTTTTTACGGGTTTGTTTTTTAAATCCCTTATATTTACTTCACTGCCGTCTCTTTCTGTCATCATCTCTGTGTTGGGCGTGCGGAAAAACAAAAGTTAAAAATGACCCACTTCCCGTGAAGCCATCGAGCTAAAAGTTAGCACACGAACCCGTCTGACCTAACAATGCATCGTATAAAAATTTTAGATCGATTGAACGTACCTTAATTAAATTCATGCATTTTTAGTTTATCCTTATATAACGTATGTAATTCAAATTCACTGTTTGTTATTGTTTTTTTCCCACGTGAGAGTTTGAGTTGACGCTTTGACGTCGACCCATCGAAGTACCAGCGTACTTTTGTTTACATTTTACGTGTCATGCTGAACTCGGTCCCCCCCTCCCTAGGGTTATGAAGCAAAGTTGAGTTAAGACAGATTCAGTCTTTAAATGTTTGTAGCGTTTGAAAATAATCAATACTGTTAGTTATGTCTCATACATAAGGGATTTATAGTCAAAAATTTTGTTTTTACGGGTTTGTTTTATTTAACATGTTACTCCAACTGAAACGAATTCTCCAACTATTTTAGTACACTTGAGCTTTGTTACGCATTCTTTTCCAAGTTCATACACTGTTGGAAATAACTAATTGCTTCTACAAGCAAGGCATTCAGACTTCAGGATAAAAATAGAGAATATACTATGGAGCTATTTTGAAGTTACTTTGTAAGCTATAGAACTGAAAGATGCAGACAAAAAGCGCAACACATGAACAGACATATGAACTGTGCTAGTTACAATGAAAACTTTTTATTTTCAAAGTTATATAAAAAAAAGTTCCCGAAATTCTTTACAAACGTATGGTGCTCAACAAAAAAAAATTCTTAGCAGTGGCTACTCACAGAGAAACTAATGGAATCGAATACTTAAAGGATGCTTTGACATTTGATAAAATGTTATGTGGAGACCTCATCATTTTAATCGAACCTTCCAATCAAAGAACAAGAGAGCAAATTTTTGGTGATCGAAGCAAATTTTTATGTATCCATGTTATGTAGAATAACAGTTAAGAAGAAATTTTGTTTCTTCATAAGATGAGATTAGTATATAAATTCGTGTGAGGCTTTGGCAGTTATATAGAATTTAGAAAACAGACATGATTATCGTACACAAGCTAATCTACTGGTTTTTGAAATTTTGTCTTCAAATAAGAGTATTCAAAATATCCTCCATGACATAGTCAGGCAAGGAATATTTTAACCCCATGAATAGAAAAAAAACGAAGTCAAGACTAGGTGATTTATTTAAGTTTATAAAGATATTTAGGCTCGAAGTTACCTTGCCTAAAATAATATAATTAATTCGAACATTGCTTAAAACTGTCTTAAGTAATGCAAGGTGTTAATAAGGCTTCTCTTAAATTATTTTAATGAAAAAATTAATGACGATCAATTACGAATACACCAATATTGTATAATCTATTACTATTTAGGCTATTGAGCATGCCATGGCTGAAAACATTGATACTTGAAAGATTGAACCATTAGGAAAAACATAAAAGTTTAATTTCATTAAAGAAATGAAGCCTTTCTTTTTAACATAAAATTATATAGTGTTCTTATTATTAAATTCTAATTATTTTTTAAAAACTTTATAGCATTAACATATTTTTCGAGGGGGGGGGGCGGCAAATTTGGTTTCTGTCCCGGCGGTACATACCCACGCTATGCCGCTGCTAACAACCCTGTCACGTTAAAAACTACTGTCACGAAAACCAAACCACAACATGAAATTCGGACTAATTACACCCTGGATTACCACCCATGCCTGTCCACAAACATGACATACGAATAGCCACATGGAATGTACTAAGCTTATACAGAGCAGGTGCCCTCGCCCGCTTCAATGATAAATTGTTAAGATATAGAATCATGATTGCAGCATTAAAGGAGATAAGATGGAGAGACTCGGATATCCTAAATACTAATGAGTATACAATATTATATAGTGGAAATAACTCGAACGTTTTAGGTACAGAATTTGCAGTAAAAGGAGAGGCAGTGAATGCAATCATTGGATTTAAACCAGTGAACGAAAGACTATGCTGCATAAAGATCAGAGGAAAAAAGTTTAACATCACGTTAACCTGTACACATGCTCCAAAGGAAGATACAGATGAAAACATAAGTAAACTTTCTATGAAACACTGGAAAGAGTATGTGATGACAAACCATGCTACGATACGAAAATAGTCCTTTCTGATTTCAATGCAAAAATTGGGAAAGAAATAGTCTATAGACCAACAATCGGAAGAGAAAGTCTACATGATGAGAGCAATGTCAACGGAATGCGACTTATAGACTTTGCCATCAGTAAATGAATGACAATCAATAACACAATTTTCCAGCATAAGCAAATACACAAAGTGACATGGATGTCTCCAGATGGATTTACTCGTAATCAAATAGATCCTGTACTTATTGACAGGAGACATGGCTCTGACATATTAGATGTCAAAAGCTGTAGAGGAGCGGACATAGATTCAGACCATATTTAGGTTATGATCAACTTTAAACAAAGAATTAGTAACATATATAACAAACGAAATAAAAGAGAAAAACAGTACGATAGTCAGAAGATGTGTAGGGACCCAAAAGTTACCGAGGGATATCAACAGGAGATCGAAATTCAACTAGAATTATATAAAAGAGAAGCAACCAGCAACGTTACTATAAACCAGCAATGGGAAAAGATAAAACAGATAGTTAAATGTGTAACTGAAGAAACAATTTGATTTAGATCGATTGTGAAAAGAACAGGATGAAAGGACGCAGAATGCAAAGAACTCATAGAACAAAGGAGCAAAGCTCGAATAACGATGCTAGAAAGGGAGACAAGAAGAACTTGCAACTATGTAATGAAGCAAGAAGGATGGCCAGCAAAATTTGCAGAATGAAAAAATGAGTCTGGGAAAAATAAAAAATTATAGAGATAGAAGAGTTGGCAAAATAGAGAGATGTGAGGGGAATGTACCTTAAGATAAAGCAGGAAAAGAATGGCTTCCAAACAAGATCCCACATGTGTGAAAATAAGAAGGGAGAATTGATCACAGAGAGCAGAAGAATGCTAGAGACATGCGCAAAGCACTTTGAAGAATTACTAAATGGACCTGATTAAATGACCAATGATGATTACTCTCCACCGCAAGGAGGACCGGACTCTTTGGTAAACCAACCAACATTAAATGAAATAAAAGAAGTAATATCCGGCATGACAAACAACAAAGCTCCAGGAATAGACCTCATTTCCGCAGAATTGATAAAACGAGGTGTTACCGTACTTCATAAAAAAATACACGAACTTATATCCAGAATCTTGCAGGAGGAAGAAATGCCAACCGAATGGTACACTGCGCTCATAATCACTATTCACAAAAAGGGATCTAAGTTTACCTGCTCAAACTATAGAGGAATATCACTTCTTAATGTAATGTACAAAATTATCACAAAACTAATAGCAAGAAAACTTGTAAGGTAAAGTGAATTGATACTTGGGGACTATCAATGTGGCTTCCGACAGAACAGATCAACGACAGATCATATTTTTACTATAAGATGCCTCCTGGAGAAATGCTATGAATATAACATCGCCATACACCCACTATATGTCGACTACAAAACTGCATATTATAGCATAAATAGGAATTACCTATACAACGCACTACAAGAACTTGGAGTGCCACACAAATTAACACGGCTCATATATATGACAATGGCCAGCTCCAAAAGAAGGGTCAAGGTACAGGGAGATTACTCAAGGGAGTTCACAGTTCGCTGAGGCCTCAGACTATGAGACACTTTCATGTATGCTATTCAATATCACACTAGAGAAAGTCATTAGAAACATACATGTCAGTTCCAGTGGAACCATAACTAACTAATTCCATAGAGGCATAATTGAACAAAGACCATCAGGAACCTTGTATAGCAAACCACTACAGTACCTGGCATACGCAGATGATATAGCGCTGCTGGGTAGAAACCTTAATGACGTAGTCACAGCTTTCAAGGAACTTGAAAATGCTTCTGCCGAAGCTGGTCTTGTTATAAACGTACCGAAAACAAAATATATGATTATGTCACGAAACACCCATGCTGATAATAACATCACCATAAACAATCACACATTTGAGAGATTTGCTGCATTCAAGTATCTAGGGGCAACTATAAATGAACACAATGAGATAATTTCTAAGAAGCAAAAACGTCTCAAGGGGAATAAAGAAAATAATACACACTACGATTATAAGGCAAGTAGTAACGTACGCTAGTGAGACTTGGACCCTGACCAGAAAGGCAGAGAACCTACTCAACATTTGGGAGAGGAAAATCCTGCGGAAAATACAAGGCCCTGTGATAGAAAATGATATCTGGAGAATTCGTACAAAACAAGAGCTATAACATCTGTACAAAGACCCTCCCATCGTCAAATATATCAAAAAGGGAAGACTACGCTGGGCAGGTCATGTTGAAAGGATGCCAGAGTGTAGAGCACCAAAAATTATTTACAGGCAGAAACCAGGGGACAGACGACTCACTGGTCGCCCAAGACTGAGGTGGATCGATGATGTGGAAATGGACTTAAACAGCTGGTGGTTCGGGCATGGAGAAGGAAAGACATCGATCGATCCGAATGTAAGGATGTGGTTGAGCAGGCCAGGGCCCTACACGGGCTGTAGCGCCACTGATGATATTGTTTTTTCTCCCTAGGTTTAACGGCTATATTAATTACTACCATTCTGAATCAAATCTCTTAGTAGATTAAAAGGCCCCAAGAAAGTGTATCAATGGTGGATAGTACCCCGAATTAGAAAGGGATCCTATTGCAATGTAGAAAGCAATTAGAAACTTTACCAATGTACAATAGTAAAGGGGATTCATGCGGATAATGTGGCATTAATGCCTACTAGACTGTTCTGTTATATCATTTATTGATACAAGATGTGTGTTTTTAAAATTAGAACCCCAATACAGGTCCTAGATAAGCCGGGTATATCAGCTAGTATCATTAATACAAAACGAAAAGCTCCATTTCATTTATTATTGGTGTTATTAATTTCTTATGTGCTCTCTCCTAACTTTCTGAAAATTATTTTTTCAACTAAATAAAATATGTATATGCAGTTTAAAAAAGGCATTGCCATTTTCAATTGATTTCCACGTGATACCTATAAACCAGCTAGACATTTAAAAGCAATTATTGGCCCTAGTAAATCAAATGATTGTAGATAATAGTTTATTTCAAATGTATAAAGGTCAACAGAAACCACATTAAATAAATCAGGAGTAATTTTTATGATCACATAACATATTGTTAATAAATAAGGAACTTACTGTCATATCTATTATAAATAACATATCTGTTCACTAGTTGAGGTCTAGAGAATGTCAGATTCCAGTTGGTCGCTGTCTGATCCTGGGTATGTGTACAGCTCTTCTGGTAAAAATTCGAGTCTGTATTACCGTCTACAGCCAGGTTGGCGGAATAAGAGAAAGAAACTTCACTGTAGGTACTTGACTGTGCCGTGCTTTGCTTTAGTGCCACGTTTCTGCCTGAAATAAAATTATTTTTTATCATTATTATTTTTTCTATGACATTGGAACATTTATTTAACTTAATCTAAAAGAGTAATAGCAATGAAGATAAATATTCATAAATAGAGAAATTCCTAATTATGTTTACTATCATATTAATTCTCACTATGAACTTTTGTGCTGTAGAATTACTTTTGTTATACTTTTACATTCTATTACTGGTATATTTATTTTGTTACATAATTAATATCAAAATCATATATATAAATCAGTGGGCTGTCAGCCTCCGACCTATTAATTGTTAAATGGTAGAGGATTGAGACTGCTCTGTTCAACGTGACGGTTAGCCTAAATGAAGCTATATTTAACTTTACATTATATCGTTATTAAATGCATTTGATTGCGGTACGATCAAGGACTAATGATCTGAAGGAGTGGGGATTGACTCGCGATAGCATTTTTCTTATATACATATCATTATCATCATCAGTCCCATGACCGTTGAGGTCTTTGTAGTGAGGGCATAAACACATCAACAGACAAATATCACCTCTTTCTAATAATCTTGAGAGGCGGCCAATAATTCTTTCAAACTCAGCCCTGTCCATTCCTTTATTTGTAAAGCACACTTTTCTGCTGTCACCCTCTTCGCGGCCCCTTTCTACATTGCCTTGAAGGAGGATTTTTGTCAGGCTATCATGTTGCAGCACATGATCGAATCATACCAGCTTGCGTCTCTTAATTGTCGCTATGATAGTTTCTTCAAGACCTTCAATTGAGTTTATTCTGTCCTTAAAATACTCACTGGTCGTGTGTTATAGATTAAAGATCTGAAGATTTTTTCTCGCTCATTTGTGTTTAAATATCCCACAGCTTGCTTTCAGTGTTTGCCATTAGTGTCCAGTTCTCACACCCATACAGTAAAATGGTTTTAATGAGAGCTTTGTATAGCCTGAGCTATGTTGGAAGCCTTATGTTTTTGCTGATCTATATTTTGATTAATATCGTCTTTGCTGCCTTTGCCGATCCAATTCTATCTCCGATTTCAACTTCACCCGTGCCACCTCTAGATATAATGCCTTGTAGGTATTTGAATCTCTGTACCTCTTCCAGGTTTTAACGGTTAATTATTATGTTTGCCATTCTGGTAACTGAGGTGCTAACCAATCTTTTTCTTTATATATATATATATATATATATATATATATATATATATATATATATATATATATATATATATATATATATATATATATATATATATATATATATATAAATAAAATTATGACGAAAACAGTTTCCTGTTTTATATTTTTTCCAGATTATGACAATTCACTGATTCATTTTTTACTATTAGGCTTTAACCAATATTTTTCTTTTCTCTAAAAAAGATATATATCGTCAGCAAATCTTAGATTGCAAAACGTTCTTCCTCCTATAGAGATGGATATGTGGTGGTCACTGAGTGCTTCTTTCATGATTTTTTCTAAAAAGAGTCATATATATATACATATATATATATATATATATATATATATATATATATATATATATATATATATATATCTCACCAAATCAAGATAGAGTAATGTGCAAATAAGCATGATGATTGACACTCACTGGGGTCGACCAATTAGTTTAAGGTTGGCGAGCAAAGTTGGTGGAGAGGCGGGAGGGGGGAGATCATCGAGACCAGCATTGCTTCTTGAGTTCACTTTCGTTGTTCCTTCACAGAATAACGTTCATTTCGTAGTGTATGGGTTATTACATCGATCTAACACGCGGAAGGTCCTGAGTTCAAGCCCCAGCTGATACATTATTTTTTTCAAATTTAAAATGTTTATGTTTGTGCCCGTTCTTTTCTCTTTTCTTTGCGAACATGACTTCGCAACGTGGCTTCAAACTTTGTTTCTCAACATTGGGATAACTTCAGCGACGTGCTCTACGTTGTTCTCAGTGACAGAAAAGCAGTCATACGCTCTTCTCAACAATACGTGAATTGTGCAATATGGTCATGAGATTTAATTTTTCTCTTTGTCTGTACATTTTCTGATTATTTACTATACGGCCTTCAGCAAAAACGGACATTTACAAAAAAACTATTCTAAAATCATCTACAGGGTAAAAGGAACCGTCGCTAACTCATAATTATTCATCTTTATCATTTGCAAAATGTGTACATATGTCGATAATTAATCAGGACGTGGGCCTTATGTATTCTGTGTTCATGGACAAATTTTTCATCGGAGTGGGCGCATGCATCCAGAAGATGGAGATCAACAACAATAATGTAAACTTTTTGTAATCGAATCTGCAACGGCAAACGCTCAAAGAATGCAACATCCAGCAAATCAAAGACTGAATGCAAATATCGTAAAAAAATTTAGATTAGGTAATTCGACAAAATACAATTTATGCAAAAGCTTATCTTATCCTAATGCTAGGTGAAATCGAACAGAAGAGAAAGAGCGAGCAGAATAAAATAATAATTCACTACCAACGGCCAACATGGCTTTTCATACCTATAATTTATACTCTTACATAATGAATAATGAAACTCGAGAGGAACGCGTTCCGCGAATGAATCGTGAACGACAGCAAAGATGGAGAGCACGCCAGAGTCAAGAACAAACAGCAGCACTACGAGTGCAAGCGTCAGCTCGAATGTAAAGATAACGGGCCAATGGACGATCGCAAGAATCTGAAAATCAAGCACCATTTCGACGAGCTCAACTTGAAGCACAAGTTCAAAGGTCAAGAATCAGATGTCCTCCTGTTTTTCGTCCGTCGTGATCGACGATGACCACTCTCATCATATTTGCTGGGCCGCCACATGTGTTCTCTGGTGGCTTATTAACCCTATTTTTGCACGAAAAAAATGTCGCATGTCGGACAAGAGATAGAGGCGGTCCCTTCTGAAGGGAGGTGGGATGTCCTCCTACTATCCCAACAAATGACATATTTATTAAAAATAAAGAGGAAATTCATAGTTGTGACGCAATGGATCAAGAATGTGATTATTGTGCATCTCTGAACTTTCCCGCGGAAAAGCCATCAGATAGAACATTTCAATATTGATGCCAAAATAGGTAAATGTATAATATAATTTAAAAAACCTGTAAAAAACCAAGTTTTTCACTATGAATCCTTTATGTACGAGACGTAACTAAAAGAATGTTCATTATAATACGCAGCGCCAGACCATCCACAAATACAAAATTGCAGTTGTGTCGTAAAACATGTTTAATATAATGCGCACCGATCAGGAATATGTTTGTAAAAAGAGTTGTCAATAAAATACGCACCTTATTGCGCGACAGAAAGGATGTTCAATATAATACGCACCGCGACTCTCTATCTCAAAAAATAGCATGATACATAGGAATAAATAAAATAATCTAAAACATCAATAATTTAATTACGGTACATGCGATCGATCTGAAATTTTCAATACATTGTTTTTATTATCGGTACGAAACTGCCTGCAAAATTTCAGCTCGCTGGCTTACGATGAAGTGGGTTAAAAATCGATAAAAAGTTTTGGCGACAAGCAAGGTCGGGCGGGCGGCCGCAGACACCACGAGTTAATATAGAGGATTTAAAAACAGGGTATTAGTAGGCCTAACAGGACGTAAGGGAACTGTTTTGCAGGAGGTAGGTTGTCAACAAATACGAGACTTTTCCCTATATCTTCAAGAGATTTTTAGTAATCCAGCACATCCACATTATCGAAATTTTCATGAAAATATAAGAACATATAATTCATCTTTATCATTTGCCTCAATGGGTGCCTATGTCGGTCATTTATCAGGACGTGGGCTATATGTATACCGAATTCATGGACAAATTTGTCATCGGACTGGGCACATGCATCCAGAAGATGGAGCCCAACGACAATATTGTCATCTTTTTGTAATCGATTCTGCAATGGCAAACGATCAAAGAAAGCAACATGGCCTTTCGACGTGACCGCAACACTGATTGATGACGATATAATTTGCCGACTGTCGACGAATTGGCTATGATATTTCGTTCCGCTGATGTTGAGCCATCGTTTGAAAGAGATTTTAGAGTATATCCAAGAGAATCAGATCAACCTATAATAACATTAAATATTCTAAGTCCACATTTAGATCCAATGATATGTGTTATGTTCTATCCTTTCGGTGAGGCTGGCTGGAAGCCAAATATGCAAATAAATCTTGAAAATCGACCTGGTAGAGTAAGGACTCATTTATCGCTTATATAATGGAAAGTTACTCAAATAGCAATTACAGTCAATAGATTTAATCCGATACTATATGGTGGAAAATTATTTCAAAAGTGGGCTGTTGATTTTCATCTACAAGTTGAGGCAAATAATCATAATTTCATTAGAAATCAACAAAGCCTTTTGCGTGTTAAACAATATGGAGGATTAATGGATTATGTTAATGATGAAGCAGTTCCACAAGGAATATCTTTTGGTCGTTTGTTGATTTTACCAACATCTTTTCAAAGTATCAGTTGGAAACACGAGAGAAAAATTCCATAGTGCATGCACTATGGCAATTGTTAAAATATAACTCACAGCTGATCTAATTTTTTAACTATGACATGCAATTCAAATTGGCCAGAAATTCGAGACAACCCATTCCAAGGCCAATAACCTAGTGATGCGATAGACCGGTGTAAGTTGCACGCATTTTCAACTTCAAATTAAAATCACTCATTCAAGATATAGTTATAAATAGAATGTTTAGACATGTTGAAGCTTTAATTATTTGTATACAATCTAGTTTCAGAAATGAGGACTTCCTTACGCGCACTTGCTCTTTATTCTTGCCGATGATTGTAAAATTGATACAGCTGAAAAGATGAATCGTTTTATTTATGCTTAGATACATGATCGTAATCATGAACCAGAGCTGTATGAGATGGTCATTCGTACAATGATACATGGTCCGTGCAGTGAACAAATCCCAAATGCACCATGTATGGATAATATTGAATGCATCAAGAAATTTCCGAAACAATTTTCTCCACATACTATTGCAGAAGTTGATGGTTATCCTATTTATCGAAGACGTGAAGGAATAAATGTTGCATTAGGAAATTGGACTGTCGACAATCGTTTTGTTTTTCCTTATAATAAATTCCTTACACGTAAACATGTCATGTCAACGTAGAATTATGCCAATCAGTTAAGGCCATTAAACATATTTACAAATATATTTACAAAGGGTATGATTGTGCCTCAGTCGAATTGAATTCAAATAATGGAATTGTACATGATGAAATAAATCAATTTATTGATGCACGATATGTCTGCACTCCAGAAGCAATTTGGAGACATCTTCAAAATCCAATGCACTGTCGTGCATACACTGTTAATCGTCTTGCTGTTCACCTTCCTGATGAACAAATGGTTTATTTTTAAAAAGGATGAGAAAATCAAGCGATTGAGAGAGCTGGTACTCGATTCACACATCTGACAGCATGGTTTGAATTAAATAATCACAACGAACATGCACATATTTGTACACAGAAATTCCAAAACTCTTTAAAAAAACAACATAAGTATATTAAAAGTGAGACAAAAAGGACGAGATATTGTCGTATCACGTATGTATGCAGTTAGTCCAAAAGATCAGGAGGGATTTTACCTCAGATTTTTGCTACAATATATTCGAGTCTCGCAAAGTTTTGAACATATAAAATCAGTTGATGGAGTGTTTCAAGAATCATTAAAAAGTGCTGCTATTAAAAGAAATCTTCTAGAAGAAGACTCGGAATGGGAAAGGTGCTTTGATGAAGCATGTAATGTTTGTATGCCATCGTAGATGCGTTTAACATTTGCATTGATCTGTATTTTCAATTCACCCAAAATTCCAGGCGCTCTGTTCGAAATTAATAAGGAGTTTTTGTTATCAGATTATATAAGACTCTTGGATGGATTCGTAGCAGACAAAATCCACTTCAAGATATCGAGGCTGTTTTAAGAATGCATGGCATGAAATGTAGCGATTTCAATTTGCCTGAACCAGGTCCAATTTAAATTGTAGAACAAGTTTTCGATACTACTGAACAGGCAGAAAAAGCAAATCGTTTAATTCCTACTTTGAATCCTTTACAAAGACAATTTTTTAATGAGATATCAACATCGCTTGATGAGACCAACGCTGAATCATGATTCGTCTCCATTGATGGGCCTGGAGGCTCGGGAAAGACGTATCTTTACAATACTTTGATTTGTTTTACACGTGGACAAGGAAATAGCGTTAAAGATTTTGCAACAACAGAAATTGCAGCAGATTTATTGTCAGGTGGTCGATTTAAAATTCCATTATCAGCAAATGAAACATCTGTTTTCAATATGAAGGTTCCTTTGGTTGAATCAAACAAACTCAAAGAGCCATCTATGATAATAATTGATCTATGTTATCTACTCACTCTCTACGAGTCATTGATCTTTTTCTTAGAGAAATCATTAATGAAACTCGACCATTTGGTGGAAAAGTTCTGATTTTAGTCGGTGACTTTCGACAAACATCAAATGTAGTCACAATATGCAGTACTACCGATATCATTGAATTGTGTGTAAAAAAAGTATACAGTATGGCGTCACGTCAAACAGTGAAGTTTAACTACGAACATGCGATCTGCAGGTCAACATGAATTTAATGATTGGGTGTTGCGCTTAGGTAATGGTAATTTAACAAATGATAATGATTTGGATACCGAATTGATTAACATGAAAATACCTGAACTAATTCCAGGAAATGAAACTGTCTTTATGAGTATTGATTCTATGATACCAGAAGATCTAAATTCATAACCCTACTTTTAAAAAGAACCATATATATACTCAGTTTATTTTATTTAGAGAGCGATGGCCTATGTCATTAAAATTACACGTTAAAAAAGTTTACATAAGCTAAATATACACTTATACAATTTAAACATTGGCTACCGAACGTATTAACAGAAGTAGATTAAACTTAATAACGTGATGCTGAAAACGCTTAAGTAATTTGTATTGCCAATTATACATGTTATGTTCATTCCTTTGTAGTCGGAATAACATAGGCCATTTTTACAATTACTTTTTAGTCATTAGTTTCACATGCACTCAGTTGGTGATGGTTGAATCTTTTTTTTAAATGTGGTATATATTTTTTTCAGAAACAAAATCTGGTGTGTGGGTATGGAATATAATTTACAAAATATGATGCCTAATCAGAAATAGTAAGGGATACAAAATAATCGAATTCCTTTTTTAAAACTATCCAAATTGCATACAAGCCGTAAATTTATATCGTAAAATATAGAGACATATGTATAAAACCATAACTATTATTTCCACGTTAAAACAACTATAAAGACGTTAACAAGGAAGAGTGTTTTTTGGTACAGTACATGTACTTTATAACAAGACTTTATTTTCAGTGGCCAGCTTTCTATAATCTTTTATTGTCTAAAGATGGTGGGCACGTTTTCTTGAAACCATTTTAATACGATTGCTTTTGTTTCTTTAAAGTATTTTAGAAAGTACATTTCATTTCTAATCTTCATAATTTTGTTTATTTGCGCTATGAGTTAAGTAGTTCTTGCCTTTTGAAGGTGGAAATGCCATATGTTCCTTATCTCATAGACGATGTTACAAATATTGTAGTACTTACAATGGTGTCACGATACAGTTTCGTAAATATGTAAAGCTAGCAAAATACCCGCTTTCTGTGATAATTAGGATTTCAGTTACAGTATAGAACCCACGTTACACAAATTCAAAACAACAATTGATTTCAATCTGGGTCATGATGGATATACTACAGAAATTAACTTCACCATCTTGTCTGTATGTATGTCGTGGTCTGAAGTAAAATAATACGAAAAGTAAACCAATGCGGGAGAGTACTTAACAACTTCCCAAAGTTTCATGCTCGGGAAATTGGAGATTTAATGATGATCCTGTTTTATATAGCTCATTTAAGAAAAAAATTAAATTTGGGCCCCGGCCCCCAGTTAGTGATAATTTTATATTTGATTTAGGCAAGAGTTACCGGTATTAAAAAAAATTATTTTCTTAACAGTGGCGAAAGCGCGTACATTAAAATTAGTTTTTGAAACGAAATTTGTAAAATAAATAATGAAAACATTCACAAAAATAAAATAAGATTAAATAAGATAAGTGCAGATGTTTAGTAATATATGATAGCTTCTGGTAGAATAGTCGAATCTTGTAGAATGTAGAAAAGGATACTTGATGATCTACACTAACAACACCGATATTCAATATTCATGTAGAAATCACATATGATCCGCTCATAAGCCGACCCCCCCCCCAATTTACTCCCCTAAATTATGTTCAAAAAAAGGTTGACTTTAGAACGAGTATATACGATATTTATTTAAAATTTCGCTATTAATTCCATTAAAATATATTTGAAAACGTTGTCTGAGAAAATGTTTTATAGGAATCATAACTATTTATACTTTAATATAATAGCTACCTCATAATTTAAAAACTGCTATCTATATAATAAAATGTGCTAAAACCACTGATATAAAGTGAAATACCAAAGTATTTAAAGAAATACGTCCAATGTTGTTGTTTTTTTAATTTTAAATTTGAAATTCAACTGTCTTTCTCCACTATTGTAAAGCCCTACCTCCACTAATGTAAAGCGAACACAGTGAGTTCACGCCTTCTCCTGTAAAGTTGATTTTCTGTACCAGCACATCTCCGTCACAGATGATGTCCAAATTTCTGTCTTGTATTATAGTTTTACTGCATTGGGTAACACCGTTATTTGTATCATTAAATATGAGTGTAATCTTAATATGCTCATCTGAAACAAAGGGAAAAATTATTTTAAGGATTCAAATCCGACCTTCAACTGATTAATGAAAGGTGTGAAAAGTTTAAAGTTGAATTTTTCTAAAGCCCAAAATGTTTTATGTTAGCTATAGTTCAAATTTACAATCTTTTGTTTTATTCAACGAAATTGTGTCTCTTTTTATGTCTGTTTGTAATTTTTTTAAAAACGTTTTAACACAATATTGCAACTCTGAAATTATCAATCCGCCATGCAGGTAAAACAAACAAATGCCACAACCTTTGAATATATTTCTTTTAAAGTTCTTATGATTTGAACTCTCAAAAGCCATATGCTGTATCATTTAGTCTCATTAAATTAAATAAACTTGATACATTTATTTAATGAATTGGTTTTGTAGCAAATTGAATATTTTATCATCAGATGAGAACGAAATCTCCTTAGTCATTTGAGCAAGATCAGACATGTTTTATAGTAACAAAAGATTGTTTTAAAATTTTCATAATGTTAGTGAGTTAATATTGATTTGTTTGTTTGTTTGTTTTTTGTTTATTTATTTTTTTTTGTTATTTTTTTTTATTTCAAAATAAAAAACTCAACTCACAAATACCGTGGCTGACTGCTTTCATTTGGGGGGTGGGGGGATATTGCACGATTCCTTTTTTTCTGTTTTTTAAAAAAAATAATTATTAATCAGGTACACTTAGCTTCTGAAATGAATTCAATTGAAAGGTAAGCTGTTCAAGTCAATGGTAAATGATTTTCTTTTCTTTTTTTATCGATATGATTACGTATTTCAAATTTAACTTTCTTGATGACCAGGAAGTAATTTTAATTTAGATGAAAAGATTCGCGTTCAAGAAAAACATACTGCATACCAGTGCTATTCCCAACTAATCGTATCCATGTCATTGGATAAGTCGTATTAAGTGTAACTGTAAACGCTTCTGATGTTGTTATACATGTTGCATCATCTCTATCTGTGAGGCTTGTAACAGTCAATGAACTTGTGGAAACTTTTGGTACTGAAAACAAGTCCTCTGCAAAAAATCGAAAATTGTGAGTGAATGTTATCAAGCAAAAAAAACATTGCATTGTAATTTCTTAAAGCATTTTTTTCTGATGTTAAATAAGGATGATCTACTTACAATACAGTGGAAAAAAATACTACATGGGAAAACTTGAAGCATATAATAAAATGTCAGCATATACTATTTCATGATGTTGAAGGCTGAGTTTCCTCAGGGTAATTAAACTTTTTTAAAATCATTTATATTAACTTCGAAATCTTGTCTGTCGTGGTCTCTGTCGTTCATGGTCAGGTGTAAAAACAAAAGTATGAAATGACACACCTCCTGTAATGCTATCGAGCTGACATTTTGCAATTAGACTCGCGTTACCTAACAATGAATCGTATCAAAATTTCAGATCGATCGAATGTACCGTAATTAAATTAATGCATTTTAGCTTATCTCTATATAACTACATGTAGCGCCTGCTTTGTTTAATTCACGCAGTGGCGTAACAACGGGTTGGTATCGGGGCAGTTGCCAAGGGCGCCAGCTCAAAAGGGCGCCATGAATCTCTAATTTTTAAATTTGTATTTTAATAAATACAGTCGGACATCTCTGAGTCATACTAAAGAGGACCCGAAAAAAAATTCCACTTAAAGAGTTTTTGAGTTAGGGAAAATGGCATAATTGGCACCGATTAATCAAGGACAATGAAGATATTGAGAGGTTGGGGTAGGGGGAACATCCATACTGGCTAGAAGGCTTGACAAGAAAAGAGGCGGTGTCTATGTTTCATATGAAAGGAAGCCAACTTGCTTTGAAAATCAGACACAAGCCTTTGAGAGGAGACACCTTCCATCCCCTCCCCCACTTTAGTCCCTCCACAGTGGGATGGGGGAGTAAGATTTTTCTTTTTAAAAAGAGTCACATCATGCAGCAAAGGGACGCGAATTAGCTACCACTCCTTTTTCTTGTCTTTGCCATTTTTTGTACTTGCAAGGGTCGCTTAATCCTTCGTGGAATGCACTAAGACAGGGTGGGAAAACAACGGCCCGCGGGTAGCATGCGGCCGGATACGGAGTTCTTTTCGGCCCGCGGAAGCCTGGGCTAATATTGAAAAAATCAATTCATTTTGTTATAGATTGATGTATGTATTGAATAGAGGCTAAATTTTGGTTCGGTGCTGCCCCTTGATGTCTCGTTTCTTACTAAAGCGGCCCCCGCCCTAACAAGTTTGCCCACCTCTGCACTAAGATAATACTTTACGTCCAGTTAGGTGGCTCTACGGAACGCGTGTACTTAAATGACACTCCAGAATAATAACCCAAACGCCTTGAAAAATTCGACTTAGAGACGTTGAAAGCCAAAAATCTTGGAGTTAATGAGATCTAAAATACATTATTCTTATGGAATTTTGTCGGGACCTAACAATTAATTCGCTATAGGAAGGTTTTCGACTTAGGGAATTTCGACTTAGCGAGGTCCGACTGTATTTTACTTTTATCCTCCATAAAAATAAATAAATGTACAAATATGATTTTTAAAAACCACGTTTTTATAAGTGGACTAAAAAGAAGAAAATAATATTTAAAACTTCTAAGTTGAAGTACTTTCATTTAATATGACTAAAAACGTGGGGCGGGTGCTTATGAGTTTTAACACATGCAGTTCACTCATTCTCTCACTTATACATCTCTCTTTTGCCTTCTAAATTATAAATCTTTAATTTTTATACCAAACACCCTCCCCACGTTTTTAGTCATATTCAAGCCTTGAGTTCGACTTAGAAAGGTCCGACTGTATTAGAAATACGCCAGCTAACGGACGTGCTTAGCTGTAGTCGATAGAGTGTTACTTAAATTTACTTTTAATTGTGAGTTTCTATGGTTATGTTTGAGATGAGTATGACACATTGACACTATTGTTTTTATTTATAATACACGTTACTTCAAGTTTTGCTGTATTCTTTATTAACGCAACAATAATCCAGTTTTATCCACCAATTTATTTGGTATTATTTAGTAAATAATAAACTGCAAATTAATACTGTTCCTGTCTTAAGTTTTTTTATATTCACGTTGTATGACTGTTACTTTCACACTATGTAATTATTGTCATAAATAAAATAAGAGAAATTCATTTTTTCAAACAAAAAAAAATCTCAAAACTGAAACTTGTCTTATTAAGGGCGCTAAAAATAAATTAGCCAGGGGCGCCAAATACCTAGTTACGCCTCTGAATTCACGTGTCACGCTGAGTGACCACTTCGTTTTTTTACAGCAAGGTGAGATCAGTCGGTTTCAGTCTGTAAATGTTTGTCGCGTTTGAACATAATCAATACTTTTAGTTATGTCTCATCTCATATATACGTGATTTATAGTCAAAAACTATGTTTTTACGGGTTTGTTTAATTTCATGACAATCTTTGAATTTGCGTTTCCAGCTTGTGGGTGAATGGCTGAAAGCTGAGTTGACTGTTATATTTTTTGTTGGTAACACGTGCTCTCTTCACCGTCCTAAATTATTGGCTGTTGAAATGTCATCTTCGTTGAAAAAGTATGTGTTGGTAAGGGATGAGAGGGGAGTACGGGTCTGAAGGTATTTAAACTAAAATTTTAGCTATTAGTCTGCATTCAGTTCAATCTTAATATTACATTTGGTGTTCAAATATATTGCTGCACTGTTTCTGTTTGCTTTGCCTTAAGCATTTTTGTAAGTTTTAATGTCAATATTATAGTGATATAACAAAAAGTCTATGAAGAACAAAAAACACTAGGCACATCTGGAAATTATTAGACATTTAGCCGTTTCTGATGACTAAAGCTATTGTTGGTTTATTTATGACTGCACTGATCTTCCAATTTTTGTTTAGCATAGTTTTTCTGGTGTAATATTTTCTTCTAGATATGACCCGCGGCATAGCATACGCCGCTGACTTTCTCATAGGGTAATAGATAGTGCAAAGAAAGGGGTGGGGGAGAACGGACACAAACAGCAGCAAGAAGAAATGAGAAGAATGCGAGTGAACGCAAAACGCATTGTTAGTCTCGAGACAGCCACCCCCCCTGCTCAATCCTCGCTTGCCAACCATAAAATTATTGGTCGACCCTAGCGAGGGTTATTCGTTATGCTTGTTTGCTCGCGTCTTGTGCTTGTTCTTATTTCTGGCGAATTATATAGATATATAAACTAGAAACGGCACGCGGCATAGAATACGCCGCAAACTTGCTCATAAATAGTGCAAAGATATGGCGAAATAACGGACACAAACAGCAGCACGAAGAAATGGGTACAACGCGAGGGAACTTTTGGAGGACCGACGACGCATTTTTGGTCTTGAGGCATGCGCAATCTGATTAGCTACATCCCCCCACCCTTCAACATCCTCGCTTGCCAACCATAAACTGTGATTGGTTGACTCTAGCGAGGGTCATTTATCATGCTTATGTGTTCGCGAATTGTGTTTGTCCTAATTTATAGCGAATTATAAATATAGATAGGACAATAAAGGTATAACAACTCACATATTCTTTGTTTAAAATGAGCGGAGAAATGATATTCAAAGCGAAAATATAGGGAGTAATTGTTTACTCTATGCAGTATAATCATGAAAACTGTTTAATCGGGAAAAGATGTCAGATATGTTCTAAAACAGTGGGGTTCAACCTGAGCCAGGTGGTCCGCGAGCAAAGCATGAATTTTTCATTCTTTTAAAATTATAACACGGAAAGGTATACATTTTTTTTACATTTTGAATGTATAGTCGAATTTTAATTAATTGATGGTGAGAGCGAAATGCCGAAAATAAAATGTTTTGAGTCTATGTTTACTCCTACCTATACCGGCAATCACTTGACGTCACACTAGATTTTAGTGGACTATAGTAATAGTTGTAATTTTAACATTCAAAATATTTTTAACGATTAGTAATAGAGTCTAAAATAAGTATTTTAATTATTAAAGTGCCGTATCTACTCGTTCTATAGCTCATTCTTTCATAAGCGGACCCCCCTCTTTTGGAAGAGAAAAGTACTCAAAGTGTGTAACCCGTTCGTAAGCCGACCCCCAAAAGATAATAGGACAGCGTAAACAAAATGGTACACATTTTTTTTTAAATACAAGCTAAAACGGTCATTATGATTGTTAACTTTGTACTACTTATTTTTGTTTGTGTGCTCTTTTTATTATTACACGCTTTTATTTAAGTCACATTGTTTGTATGTTGTATTTTTCATCCATCCATCCATCCATCCATCAATCCATCCGTCAAATGTTGTAACGTAAAATTAAACCATTTCTGATGGTCCTAGAGATCTCAAATTTTTACCACAGATAGATCTTGGATGACAATACATTGTATCAGATCAATCGAATGTACCGTAATTAAATTAATGCATTTTTAGCTTATAGTAATGTCTATATTATCACACACATCAGTGAACCATAACTCAATTCGCCCTAGAGGGATACAAGTAATTTCAATGCGTTGATGTCAGAAGTGGTTTGTAAGGAGTTTTTGTTATGTGTTTAAAAATAGTGAAGATTCGTCAGGCTTACTACGCAGCACATCATCGTGATCGATTGACGACCTAGAGGTACGTGGTTCAAATTTCAGTTGGGGGAACTGTTTTTCTTTTAATACATAAATTTGTAATTTATCTTTTTAATAATCTATCTTCTTACCACTATCACATTTAAGTAATTAACAATGAAGTTTGACTAATTAAATTGACTTGATTATGTCGAAAAATTGATTTTAAAAAATTTGATACTAAAAAGTAGAAAATAATTTATTTATTTTTTTAAAAAAAGGACACGTTTTATTTACATATAGAAAGTGCACTAAAGAGAAGAAAATACAAATTTTCTATGATAACAGGTGAAATGACTGAACCTATCCACTGCACATAAAAGCGTGGGGCGCTCATTACAACTCTCTATTATGTATAAGGCTGCGAAACATAAATACACATTTTTATGAATATTAATAAACATTAAAGGTTTCAAAACTTTGATCATAATTCATATACATGCTACAATCGTATTAATTAAAAATATGTATCTATATGCAAAAGAATAGTTGCAACGAGAAATGAGTTGTGAGCTGTCTCCTTTACGTGTAAACCCACTTTCGGGCCGCTCTCTAAATTCAGGTAATACAATTTTATTCCCAACTCGAATTTCGCGATTTTCTTTTAGAGCTTGCCGTCTAGAAGAAAGATTTTCACGTTCATAGTGCAGCGCGATGCGGGTGCATACTACTACATGTATTTATAAAATAAAGATTTTTTTTCTTCGTTTTTTTATACTCCCTACAGTTCACACTTTACAGTGTGGAAAGACATTCTACAATCTGTTTCCTTAATAATAACTTGTGTCTTCAGAACAATTTTAAAAAATGATTTACTTATATATATTGTGAGAAATATAACAACGTGGATATGGCACTTAAAATAGATGTCACCGTACTTTTAATACGACAAGCACACTAACCTTAACATAGAACTACGCGAGAGTACTAAATGCTCATTACATTTTTTGTTGTTTCGTTCTGTATTAGCCAAGAAACCGTCACTAAATGGTTCATAGTTTTGTTTTATTTTTCAAGCTTTAACATTGCGTAATGTGGTAAACATTTGCGTCACTTCAATTTTTTGGGAGTTATTTACTTTTTAGAAATAAAGATGTTTGACAACTTACGGTACTGACAAGCCGGACCAAACCATCCAATATCACATTTACCATCCGAGCACTCTCCATCAGAGTTACAAGTATTAGGCGTGGTACAATGACATTTGTACTCACACGTTGTACCGAACCACCCAATAAGGCATGCTGTTTGAAAACATTAGTAAGAATTAGTTCATAATTACCTTACATAATGTTATTAATAACTTACTCATATCATGGAATACGCGAGAGACTTTTAATTCAATTTTTTGTATTAGTGATAAAACACGTACCTGCAATGCTTAATCCAATATGACAAAAGATAAACACAGTTACTTGTAATCTGCATGTTCTAAGGATCATTCTCTTATTCTAGTTGGCATTCAATTTAAATTGAAATCAATCCTCTGGATGGCGTATCCTAACAATATACAAATTAATTTGTTTTTAAATTTGTTTTGTTTTTATGTGATTCACTATTGTAAAATCTGTTTAATCCTTGTCTTGTATCTCTTATCAACCAGATCCAGGTGTCCAACACACATTGACCTCAAACACCATCACGTGACCTGGGAAATGGTTAATAGCTAATGACAAGTTCTAACATTTTTCGTTAGAAATAAAACCGTTTTAATAACTTTTTAAATTTTCATTTCAACCCAGAAGTTTCTAAGACGTAGAGACGAAGGAAGCCTTTGAAAAGAAATAAAAGAATTGTCTTCGTTGTTTGCATTTTTACATAATAGTTTCAAAACACAAAAACTGTTTTATTAAAGTTACATCCACTAGTGCCCTATTCATGTGACCGATAGAAACAGCTAATTGATGCAGGAATTTTTATACCATTGAATTATGTATTGTATCCAAGAAATACATACGAAGCGGTAGCAATGTTCGCAAATATGGGAGGAAAGAACGGGAACAGATAGCAACACTAAGAAACCAAATTGTTACCAGATGCAGGAATTGGTATAACAGTGAACGAATAGTTTTTTCCGTGAAATACATGCGAAGCGTTAGTCATGTTCGCAAAGAAAGGGGGAAAAACGGGCACGAACATAAACATTTAAAATAAAAATAATGTTTCCTCTTGGGCTTAAACCCAGGACCCTCCGCGTGTTTGGAAGATGTGATAACCAATAGACTACTAAACACATGTTATTATGTGAAGGAACAACGCGACTAAACGCAAGGAGCATTGTTGGTCTCGAGATATGCCTCCCCCCCTGCGCCAACATCGCTTGCCACCATAAACTGTAATTGGTCGACCCTAGCGAGGGTCATTCGTCATGCTTATTTGCTTGTGTTTGTCCTGGTGAATTATATATATAGATATTTCAACACAATTTTTATCACAATACATGCGTTAGAAATTTGCCGAATGTTTGTTTACAAAACACAGCATTGAAAAAAAAATTCTCAAATATTTATTTGATAAATTAAAACTGTATAAAATATTGAACAATTTAGAAATAAAAAAATGCAGCCGAAAAGCATTAATATGTTTAAGATGAAAAACAATTATTATGAAAAGATAAGCATCTCCAGAGTTGTCTAAATATATTTTTGAATTTATTAAATGAGATAATTCTTTACCATTTTTTTTTAAAAAATGAAAAATCTTTAGAAAACCAGCGATAAAAATCATCACCTGTATCAAAGAATACACAAAGTTATGTGTTCAACACATTGGTGATTATTACTTTAAAATTGAGTTATTTCAGTTAGTTTTGAACCGGCGAAAATCAATCTTAAAATGTAATATTTTTTGCCATTTGACCCATGGCCATAATAGTATCACATATAATCAAATGTGTTTAATTGAGCTCACAGTAAAACAGGCAGACATGTAGGTGTGATGGGCTAACAAATATTGTGACTGCAGCTAGGGAAGTGATGGTAGGGAGAATGGCCTGGTTTTTTTTCTTTTATACTACATCTGTTTCAAGTGAATTACGATGGTGAATTCAGGCAGTCAATTTAAAATTTGATTTAAAAAACTTAAATTATATTTTGGGTCAACAAATATTATCGCCGAAGATATGAAATTATTTCAAAACATTGGATCAAATGGTTTAAGGGCAAAATTTCATCATAATCTTTGGAAAAAAGTGACTTAAAATAAAATAAATGACACTACTTTCTAAATATTCCAACATAGATACAAGACTATTTTTTTTCATTTTAACTGTTGCCATAAAACTAGTTATATTGGTAAAATGTGTTCTTAAAATTCGTACACATATTTTTTCTTGCACGTGAACGTTTGCACATGTTTTCCACCATTATAATCCCAAGTTTTGGTACCTCGTGTATTCTTTAAGTAACACCCCACGGGTGTGCAAAAGTAAATATTTGAGAACTAATTGCGACATGGTGCAGTGAATGGAACGGTAATTTTATTTCCAGTTTTTAACAAAGATTTATAACTTCATATAGAACCTCTAGAAAAATACAAATGCTTGAAAGAAATAACAACCGTTTATAGATATTTTGTATAGCTTTTTAACAAACGTTCTATAAGAGGATTACCTTCATTTAGATAAAAGCAACTGGAATTTTATGTAATTACCTTGTTACTTGTACCTTTTAACTACTGATAAGTCGTGATCAAACAAGTTAATACATGAGATGGATATCCAGTTGTGTAACCCTACACTGAAGCAGAGAGAATTTTCTTAATATTTAACTTCCTGGTTCTAAAATGTTCACAAAATAAACACATTAACACAAGACCTACTTGTAATATTGAGATGTAACCGAAATCAAAGTTCAGTGTTCACAACATATTTATCAGCGCTGAACCATAGCCAACTCGACTTCAAAAGGAGTTCAAACCCGGCCCTAGTTTACATTCTTCTCACTTTTTATAATCAAAGTAATATGGCTAAATATGGTGATCTGTGGTATTTTAAAAAATACTTTTGTTTCCCTATTCTTTCTTTACTTGTAAGTGACTACAATAAATATCCCATCTCAAGGTTTCATTAGTCTATGGTGTTAGGTAAGATGAGGAGTTGTTCTACCTTCTATAACTCTCCTCTGGTGGATTCTTTTTCTCTCTAAATGATATACTTATTTTTTGTCCTTTGATAGTTGTATGTAACACATTTTTGACCGATCTCGTACTACTGGTGTTACAGAATTAGAGAGAAGCTGCTGCTTAAGATACATACTAAGCTATAAAATTCAGCCTTCGACCACAAAATTACAAACTACGTCTATATACTACAGCTGTGGCTTCAAATTAACAACTAAGATATGTGCATGCTTTAGTTCAAGTATGCTCTTTTTCAATTATTTCAATTTACTGATCCTCAATTGTGTAAATTTTATTTATTTTTTAAAAAAAATTTGTAACCATTCTTACCTGTAATTAAATGTAAATTTTCAGAGATTTTTTTTATATTATTATTTTTTTAAAAATTTAATTGTATCATAATGGATGATTGTATTATGAATAATAAGACACACATATTAAACTTTTCGTGTAAGATAGGGGTGTGTGTTTCCTTAAATTTGACCAATTTACTACTTTTGTATTATCTTTTGTCATTCTGAGTCTACATCTGTAAACAATGACAATTCATATATGTAGTTTGAATTACTTACTGTGGCATAGTTAAAAAAGGACAATTATTTTTTTTTAAAAAGAATTAAAGAAAAAAATGTGGCGAATTAAAATAATAATAACACAGCCTTATAACAGTGACAGAATTTTGTGGGGCGATTTGTTCAACAACAGGAAGCCAATGAAGATTTCTCTTAAAAATATGATCTTTCAAACATTTATCAATCAGCTATGAATTCGGTTTCGTTTACTTTTAACAGTTAATTCCTGTTTCCTTTTTTAGAATATTATTAAAGCAAGCCACTTATGCCCAAAAGGTATTACTCCCCCTCTCCTGATTAATTCTGGGATTCGTGCCTTTTTCCACAAAAGGAAAGTTTTTGGATTACGATGTTTTCCATTCTCCAACATTACCTAACTAACAATGACCTAAAGAACATTCGACAGAAATATCCGTACATCCTCTTTTCAATAATATCTTATGTTATCTTATCTCATCTGCTATAGACGCTCCTTCTATATAGAAGACTATTGCGTCCTACGCTTATTCATGGTTTGTGTCTGGTCCTGCATTCTTACTAGAGTTTTAAATGTTGATAAAGTGTTTGTTTTTTTACTGGTCTTCAGGCAACCCAATCCACACCCGATTTCTGGAATGGAAGAACGATAATTTGCATGTGTTTTTTCTTGCATACGGAATAAGAAAAGTTTGTTTATCCTTATGTCTATCTGAGGGTTGTATTAAGTTATGTTTGTGTTGAATTTCCAAATTAGAATTGATTGCTTTATGTATTATTACTACTTTACTCTTGGTTCTTCTATCCTCTAGTGTTTCAAGGTTTAATGATTTAACTAATGGTTTTATTCTTTTCAGTTTTGAATATTCTCTATTACTGAAACAGGAAGCTCTGTTTTGTATCTTTTGTTTGGATTAGTTGTTATCCACGAATAGTATAATTATAATTTTTTTGCCTCTTATTCTTTGTTACTTTTAGCATTTGACAATTTTCTGGGTGGAAAGACATACTATAGTTTCCCATTTTATTAATTCCTCTAAGTCTTTTTGTAAGATTTTGCTATTTTTTCTGATTTAATTGTTCTATAAATTATAAAATCATCAGCAAATAACCTAAGGAATGTAAACATTTTTTCATGGCATTTGATTTACTGCTGCGTATTATCTGTCGTCTGCATCGTAGGTCACCAGAAATAGCAGTAGGAGACGACAAGTACTGAGCACATGTCTGTGTTTGACTTTAGGCATTAATTGTCTCTTTTAAATGATTTAACCTTTAAAAAATAAAATAATATAAATGTTGTATTTCAATAATGATAATATAAACTTCTCCACTAGCTTCAAAGAAATTAAACACAGGCCTTATTTAATTATCTTTAAGGAGATGATGAGATATGATTTTAAAGGGAAATAATCGATTTTTTAAAAACAAATTAAAACATTTGAGTTACTGCTCTTGTTACCACTTATTTTATCTAAAAATATTAAGAGGTGCAATGATACATATTTATTTGTATTTATTCATTTATTATATCTAAACTGTAACGATCACATAGGTCAAATCTAGTAATTGAATTTTCGCACAACTTGCCCTTGCTTCATTGGCTAGAAAGTGTACACACCTTTACCTGTTAATAGGTGTTAAGAGCAGTAAACGAAATAAACAACTATTGTTTCTATTTTCCTACACACGTTGCCTTTTTTTAAATTCTAACTGCTTTACTCTTGAGTGAGTTAACATTTGCCAGCTCACAGTACAAAACACAACAAAATATTTCCTCTTCCCTATTACCACTTCCCTCACGCCAGTCCAGAAACATTTGTCAAGATTTGAGCGTAAACATTGGGTTTACTGTATGTGTGTCTGTCAGGAAGATTTTAGGAAACATTCAACGTAATTATTGTTAATTTATGGAATTTACTTTTTGTACTTCGTTTGAATTTTTTTATATTTTAATGTTTAAGATCATCCGGGCAACTTCCTTGCATATGATTCGGATCAAATTAGACATAGTTTTAAAATCTTCACACATTTAAAATGAATATTTAAAAGGTACCAAATTAAAAAATCAAATTTTATTTTAATAGAAGTGATTAGTAATAATAATATCTACAAACAAACGACATTTAAAAAATCTTTTGTAGCGCACATCACGAGTGTTATCACCGTCTTATCGGTTCAAGATAGCTTCAAGATCGTTTATTTTAAATATAACAAGTTAATTACTCTGGAGAAAGCTAGTATTAATATTTCTTCTCATACTCTCATTTCCTTAAGTTCCCATATTGTTGAATGTCAAATAAACTGAGTTCGACAGAAAAATATGTGATATCTCACCATCAACTTGTGTAGGTTAATCGTGATATCGGCCCATCTAATCTTTTTGATTTGCTTGTAACACCTTAGATTTTTTTTCTTATCACGGGCTGTATTATTTGGGATATAGTGGGATAACCTCAGGACTAGGCCTGTCAACGGGTACCCGGGACCCGGGTACCCGTTGCCGTGTGATTACCCGGGTAATAAAATTCCGCTCGGGTACCCGTGAAAATGTGGCTTGAAGGTCTATATTAACCGTAGGAGGGACCGCATAGAGATGAAAAATGCCGTGTTTGTTTTTAAATCCTTACATTAACTCGTGGTGTCTGGTTGTTTGTTTGAACCCTTGATTGCTTGCTTGTCGCCAAAACTTTGGATCAATTTTTAACCCACTTCCTCGTAAGCTAGCGAGCTGAAAATCTGCAGGCATTTTTGTACCAATGATAAAAACAATGTATCAAAACTTTATATCGATCGCATGTACCGTAATTGAATTATTGATTTTTTAGATTATTTTATTTATTCCTATGTATCCTGTTATTTTTTTAGATAGAGTGTCGCAGTGCGTATTATATTGAACAACCTTTCTGTCGCGCAATAAGGTGCGTATTTTATTGACAACACTTTTTATAAACATATTCCTGATCGGTGCGCATTATATTAAACATGTTTTACGACACAACTACAATTTTGTATTTTTGGATGGTCTTGCGCAGCGTATTATAATGAACATTCTTTTAGATACTTCTCGTACATAAAGGATTTATAGTAAAAAACTTGTTTTTTTACGTTTTTTTTTATTTGTTCATTAAAACACCCTTGCTTTGACACTAACTTTGCTTTAAAATAGCCGACAGTGGGTCACCGATTAATACTATCAAATGTCGGTTTTTCTACCCCCCCCCCACCCAATTAATCTCTTCACTCATATAACCCAGTGCTTCTTAAACATTTTAGTATGGCGGACCGGCAGGAATTTTTCCATTGCACTCGGAACAGTTGCACTATTTTCCATGTACTTACATGGTAGCGAAATGTATTTTATTTATTTTTATTTCTTTCATTTATTCTCTTCTTGTCAAAAAGGACAAATTCTATAGGATTAGTATTATTGGTAGCAATTGGAGGATTATAATTATATTTTTCTCTCCTTTCTTGATAACTTCTGCGGGCCCCCCACTTTGAGAGGCAATGCTCAAACCCACACCCCTTGCATTCGCTAGTGTTTCTTGTGTTCATTGACACGTGTTTGCCTAGCCCAAAAATTGATATTAATAATACACCCAAAGTTAATAAGATGGGTAAGATGTCGTGTAGAATCAGGCCAATCAAGTTGACAGCGACACGGCAAAATGCAACCGTTGTAATGAAATTGTGTCTGCGAAGGGTGGCAACCCAACGCGATAAAACGTTATCTGAACGTTATTCATAAAATTGATATTGATAAGCAAATCGCCGATCCACCCAAAATCAGAAAAATGTTGGTGTCAACAAAAGCAGTACCACTGACTAAAGGACGATCACTTGAGATTTACCGCAGTATTGCGTCCTTCGTCGCCCTTCGTATAGACTACCGACGCCTAGTGGATACTAACATTCAAGGTATGACAATAAACGTTACGTCATTGCTGTTGACATTTTGTTTGCATGTTCAGTTTACTGAATTTTTAGTTTATGAGTATGACGAATTCATTTACAGCAGGATTTGAATACCAGTTTTTAGTGCATTATAGTTAAACCGGTAATTGTAATGCATTAGTAATAGTATGGTACTGGAGGCAAGCCTGTTGCTACTACAACTGTGTGATATGAGGTGCATGGATGGTGGCTAGGTTGCATTGTATAGCGGTCATGACGGGGAAAATATTCGACGTTTAGAACGGGTATCCCGGGTACCCGTTCGAACTTTTCACGGGTACCCGGGCAGCTTTTTTCAACAAAATTGATAGCCCTACTCAGGACAAGAGCCCCCTACCTAGGGTCTTAGGCCCCCCTCCCTCAGTGCAAGCCCCCCTTCTCAGGACAATAGCAACTCTCTCTCAGGGCAAGAGCCCCCCTCCCTCAGGGCAAGAATCTTCCTCCCTCAGGTTTAAGGGCCCCGTCCTCAAGGCAGACTTTAAATGGTTGAATTATTCACTATTGAAATACAGTGTGCCGCTCTTTAAAATAAAATCATGTAAATCCAATATGTTATATTATTAAGTTCTCATAGTTGTCAGTTTAACAACAAAATACATTGAAAGTTTACAACAAAGTACATTCATACAGACATTAACATGTTTGATCGAACTTGCATTTAAGATATTCATTTTTAAGTATGCTGTTAAGGTCTCATTCGTTGGTGGATTATTGTTTGCTCTCCGCTACACACAACACTCAAGAGATGACACAAGTCGGTATAACAATGCAATGTTTATTCTGCTATGTACAACTGTACAACTGGCTGTCTTGCCTTGACATCAAATACATCTATATATAACTGGCTGTATGCTCAAGCATGCCCTCGGTCCGACTCGACCATCCTGGGCCCATGCTCAAGTCCTCTTCAGATCTACGTAAATACACAAAGCGTTTAAGTCCCCTCGGTCCTAGCCTGACCGCTTCTGGGCGACATTAAACCTCAGCTCTCTGTGTTACTGCAACCCTGCAACTCCCCGGTCTATCCTGACCGGTCTGACCGCACAACACTATGCGAACTACACAGCTTTCTGCCACACCCCGCACTCATCTCGACTACTCTCTTATATACCTCCCAACTGGTCTCAACTGACCCCTGGCGTGTCCTCTGGTCGTCCCTGACATATCCCGTGTGACCAGAAGTTCACTCAGCCATCCTAGACATTATTCCCGTGATAGGAGTTCATACCCGTAAACAACGCCTTGACCCGACTCCAACACTGGCTCACAACAATCTCACAACAATCATTCGCAACAATCATTCGCAGTGATTCTCATACCCTGACATATGCGATAATATAATTGTATGACCTTGTTGATATGCAATTAAGTAATTTGTTCATAGTGATCAGAGTTGATTAACGACAGGATTATAACATTGGACATATGTTGTTTTTTTTTATAGTTTCAATTGTTAACGTTTGTTATCTGAAGATTTGGTGCGGAAAAATTATTAAACATGTTTAAACAGTTGATTGTATTTGATTTGTTTCCACGTCAAAAATCTCTTATCACCAGTTGTTGGTTTTTTTTAAATTCCTATTCCACTTTTAAATAAGCGACATTCTTAAAAGAAATCATAGTAAAAAAATGTTTTACATATGTATATATTTAAATAATTTTAGAATATATACATATATATGAGCTCAATTATTAAATGTTTTTTTTGTTTACTATTTCGGTATATTGGATGGATGGATGGATGGATGGATGGATGGATGGATGGATGGATGGATGGATGGATGGATGGATGGATGGATGGATGAATGGATGGATGGATGGATGGGTTCCTGTGTGGGTAGATGGATGGATGGGTTGGTGTGTGAGTGGATATATTAATTAAGACAAATTTACACGCTTTACATAGTACATCACGAAATTTTATTAATACTTTAGTCACATAATCAATAAGCACAGAACATAATTACGTCATTAGATCATATCTCAGCAAGCTACGTCACGACCCCAGATTCTTGCTGCATAGTCATTTCCTACTCGAAAGGTTTATAAGGGGATAACGATCAGACTGATTTGGAGTTTAATATATTTTAGTGCTAATATGACAATTGTTACAATGGACACGAGTAACTAATCAAAGAACAAAAATGTGTTCGTTCATTCCTTCGTTGCTACCGCTACTGAGTATGTGTTCAGGTTATATGTTAAGACATCTTTTGTAATGTCATAGACGTTTTCTGGAATACAAAACACAAAAAACATTAAAAGAATTGACATAATTGTATTTTTTGTGTGTGTGCAGAACAAGTTACATTCAAACTGTAACTTATAATAGTAACACCTTAGGGCTCTGCTATAAACATACTCTTTATAAAATGCGATACTGACAAATTCTCTTATATCTAATATTCAGTCGCAAATTATTATTTTAGTGCTAAAGAGCTTAAAAAGATTACTAAAAATATAGATTTTCATTCATCACAATCCCATTGCAACTTAAAACTAACCCAACTAAAACACCATACGCACCATTGACTTCAAGATTGTTAAAATAAATATTCTAAAAACCAAATAACCTTTCTCACTTGCTATAAAAACTACTTCTCCAATAGCAACTGGTATTAAACAGACGCATCTATGGCAGCCATCTATAAACGCAATGCAATTAGAGACTACAATAATTTAGTTATAACTGAGATCTCAAAATATTTGGACAGTTATGCTTCATTAATATTTGTTTTTAAGTTAAAAAAACAATAATATACAAACCTGTTTTATCCAATGTATTATATTGATGTTCGCTTTGTTGTATTGCCCCAAAATGATCGTATGGACGCTCTGTTGTATCACGTGGTTTTGTTGGTTGTTTTTGTCGTCTTCTGAGCCGCACATAGATTAAGATGCAAATGACAATTTCTGCAGCTATAGTGACGCTTATTCCTGCACCAATTCCACTGGCTAGTCCCTTGTTATATTCTGTTTATTACAAGGAAAAGTTAATATATTTTTCATAACGATTTATAAAAATAACAATTACAGGAAGTAAAAATGTTCAAAAGCAATCCCTTCACTGGGAACAACATAGCAATGATTTTTTTTCCTAGTGAGATTTACAATTAATCATTTCTTCATTATATTAGTCCTCATTATATGAAACCTTAATTATACGAGATTAACTTTTACAACCGTAACAGTACATGTGTAATAGTATAGTTCCCTTCGTTTAACATTTATTACACAGGATAGAAATTTCTGTCTGGAACTAGTCCGATGATACATGTTGTCAGAATGGGAAAAGTTTAAAAAAAAACTTTGACAAAATAAATTATCTTCAGTTACAAAAAAATATTATGATTTGTTTATAGTGGAGGCTGGAATATGCAGTAATAAATTATTAGACCTGGCTAAATACAGTTTTTAAAAACCTTACAATAGTTATAAATATAAATCACAGCAGAAAATTAGAGCAATGCGCCAAATCTTAACCAAACAAATGTTAACTAAGTAAAAACATTATTAAACATATAAATAGATTTAATAAAATGAATACCTTTTTCATAATCCTGAGGTCGTACAGCAGCTAGATAATATAAAGCAATAAATAAATAATTTAAACTTTTATTTAACAACTTATTTCAGGAATCAGAAGAAACATTTTTTCCTCCAACTTCCCTTTTAAAATTGCAATGTTTAACTGATCATAAAAAAACAATAATTTTTTGCACATAAATTTAATAGACAAATACATTTCATAAAACTTTTAAACTAAAATCAAAACCCGAGTACAACGGTGTCAAAACTGAGGCTCGCGAGCCGCATGTGGTTCTTCTGGGATCACATAGCAGCTCCCAAAAACAATTATGAAATTAAAACTTTTTCTTTGAAACATATAAATATAATATTAAAATAAATAATTTTTTTAAAAATCAAACCACTTTTTGAAAATAATTATGACTTGATCTAAGATAAAATCATTAATTTTGTTCAAGTCTGGAATGTGTAGACACTAGCAGACACTAATTTCTACATTTCAGCAAAGAAGGTGTCACTTCAACTGAGGCAAGTTATGCCTTCGCTTGGAATATTGCTCGTGCTAAACGAACTTATTATTATTATCACAAAGGGAATTTTTCATTGCGAGTGGGGTCATTATGACCCATAGTGCTTCAATGCGGCTCTCAACAATTGTTTAAAATTATTAATAAATAGATGTAAAAAAAAAGATTTTTAAAAACCACGTTTTTATAAGTGTACTAAAAAGAAGAAAATAATTTAAAACTAATAAGTTCAAGTACTTTCATATAATATGAGGGCGCTTATGAGGTTTAACATATGCAGTTCACTCATTCTCTCACTTATAGATATCTTTTTTTGCCTTCTTAATTATAAATCTTAAATTTTTTATACCAAACACGCGCCCCACGTTTTTAGTCATATTATATGATCTCTTATTCTTTTCATTCTTCTATTTATTAAAGACCCATCATATATATTCTAATCATTCTGGTTTTTTTTTGGTTGTTTTGTTGTTTTTTGTTGTTGTTTTTTTTCTGATTAATATCAGGTATATATCATAGCTAGGACACCCTTAAGCCATGGAAATAGCTCATTGCTTACACAGACAGCTATTCAAACAGTCGACTCTCCGTACGCCAGCAGAGTCCGCATGCCACTCAACCAGGGTCAACCACCTTTAAAAGTTTGAAATGAGCTCGTTATTTCTCTTTTGGTTTGATCTGTGGGGTTTGGTAACGATTTCATTTTTTTCTCTGCACTTTTAATATAATGGTCAAGTTTTATTGATTGACCATATGTCCAGGTGGACATAGATTGTGGATGTATTAAAAAATTCTTCGTCATCCTCATCGTTCTTGGTTGCTAAGGTACGTAAAGAAAAGCTACAGTCTCATTCAAATGAAAAAAAAACGATGTGCATCTAAGATTGATTGATATTTATCACTTGTGTGGCGATGAGAAATGAATTTGCGTGAATTGAATGAATATTTCTTAATACCTACATTTCGAGCTCAGAAAGTGTAACATCTGTGCAAATAAGATTTTAACTTTCCATTTAATAAAATATAAAATTACACAATGCCACAATCCAGTTTTAACTATCTTTGAGGCCCATTCTATATTTCTAGAATAACCATCTTATGTCTATGACAATTTCCCTTACCTTCCAGACACCATTGACCGCAATACCCAGTTTCACACCCGTGCTCGCAGATACCAGATCTGAAGTCACATGTTTTGTTGTGACAGTGATCGCTGCAGTTGTTAAGGCATTGGTCGCCCCATCTCATAGCCGGGCACTCTGTTGTCATCAACAAATTATAGTGAAATTGAAACTATTGAAATACAGTATTTATATATTGGAAGTACGACAATAAAGACATTTGTTTAATATGATGACCTTTCAGGAAGATATATAAGTATCGTTGTCATAATTATAAATTTTTAAAAAAATATAGCTATTAAAATTAAAATTCAAGTCAACTTTGTAGTTTTAAAATGAAGTTTCAATTTTCTAAAATAAATGTTTACGTGTTAATATGCTGATCTTTTAGGAAGTTATATTAAGTATCATATTCATAATTACAAGCTAAATAATATAGCTATTTATATTAGAATTTAAGTCAAATTTATAATTTAAAAATGAAATTTCAATTTTCTGTATTTAAAGCTTATCTGCGAACGGTCATAACAAATGCCAACAACGTGATCCACTCACTGACTGAACAATTTTCCTGAGTATATCCTGGCTCACACCCAGCATCACACCGGCCATTGGTTATGTTACACGGTGATCCATTCAGACAATGTCCATTGCAGTAGTTCTTACACTGAGTTCCCCATTTAGACGCTTCACAGGCTGCAAAAAGGTTGTAGGAAGTTGTTACATTTATCATTTTTAAGTCGAATTGACTTATACAGAGAAAAAATCTAACAGAAATACTCTAAGTTGCCCAGCCGTTTTGTACCTCTCTATTCTTGCTAATCGTAAAATGCAAATGTTCTTTTATTTATGATGATACACTGTACATAATACGAATTATATTAAGCAACAACACAACAATCTGACTCAAAACTGTAACTGTAATATTTACAGCTATTGATTATTAAAGGAACTACTTCTACTCACGCTCATCACACATGTTCCCTATGTATCCAGGTTGACATCCCTTGTCACAAGTACCATTAAATCTGTTACACGTTTCATTGAAACAATGGTCACTGCAGTTCTTAGAGCAATTTTCTCCCCAATACAACATAGGACAAGCTATTGTAAATATAAATTGTTTGGCAATGTGGGCAGGCACTGATTTAACATTGCATATATAAATTTTAGCTATTATTCGTCATGTATATGAATTGTCGCACGAGGGAATAATTTTGCTATATGTTTAAACTTTGGTTAGCCCTTGTTCTTCTCATTCCTTGTTGGTTTAACCAGTTACAGAAAAAACAAAGTCTAATTTACTTTCAAAATTTACTGTCTCTTCATTTTGTCTATTTGTCAATTATTTTTATAAGAAACATTTTCAACGAGTGTTAATGGTCTACAGAAGATCCTCTACACAAGCAAGGTATGGAATCGAAAATACAAATTACCGAGTCCCCAGAAGATTTTTTTTAAAAATCTTGTTGATATTGTTGAGACTTATACCAGAGAATGGCCCTCGACAGTGATGGCGAACCTTTTTGGGACCGCGTGCCCAAAATTGAACTAAAACCATATTATTTAAAGCAAAGTGCCAAAACTCCAATAAGACCCGAACAGAGGGGTTTGGCTTAGCTGGTTTGATAAAGGAAGTAATATTTATAATATTTTAGTTGCGTGCCGGCCGATGATGCTCTGCGTACCGACTGTGGCACGCGTGCCATAGGTTTGCCATCACTGGCCTACGACAATCGTTTCTGTCCGTATGATACACAGCTTAATTTTTACCAAGTTTTTAGTCGTTGAGTAATCTTCCGCAGAATGTTTTTTTTAAGATAAGCGGAAAGTGTTTATGTGTGTCATACCCGCCTACATATTACTTTTAGTGCTAATGGTTTTGTTAAACATGGATTGAATAAATATGTAGTGCTTGGAGAGGAAAGACGCGCTTCAGATTTCGAGTATGAGAAAACAGCTCATTAAAACGGTTCTATGAATGATGTTTAAATGATTATTGCTCAAGATTATGGAAACATATTTATTAAAAAGAAATTGGACGGCACACAACAGTTTGATGAAATCATCGAATTGATTTCTTCACATTTCCATTATAAGAAAAAACATTTACTTTATATATGAAGAGGTTTTAATATTTTACCTTTTATTACCTAGCACCGGTCATAATAACAAATTTGGTAACTACTGGTCCAATAGTACTTACATTGTGTACAGTTGTCTCCCATGTATCCAGCCAAACAGCCATTGTAACATTTCCCATCACGCTTGTCACAGGTCTTGCTGACACAATTTTTACTACAGTTACCCAGGCAATTGATGCCCCACTTAAAGTCAGGGCAAGCTGTTGTAGGATGAATATAGACGTTTACTTGAAAACAATTGATATTTTATTCACCAATGTTTTTTTAAAGGGATTATACAAGAAGATGAAAAGTTTTTACATTTTAAATGTGACCAATAAGAACGTTACAAACTGTTTATTATAGTTACTTGTATTAAGCCTTGTATTACTGCCCCTAGGAATGATGAATACTAAAACCAAACAAATGACGTAATTCATTGTCTGTGTTGCTTATTGATTTTAGGAAGGAAGCAGTGAGTGAGTGAGTGAATGACTGAGTGAGTGAGTAATTGTGTGCGTGAGTGAGTGAGTTAGTAAGTCAGTGAGTGAGTGAGTGAAAGAGCGAGTGAGTGAACAGTTGAGAGAGGTAGCAAGAAAGTTTCTTGGGCACCTTCAAATATAATATATATCATGTATATAAAGTTATTGTTAAGATAGTCAGACCTGTCTGACAATCCTCCTTGTAATATCCACTACGACAACCGGAAGTACATCCTCCAGTTGCCACAAAACATGACTCAGATTGATTCAAACAATT
>CALYLW010002474.1:0-47018 GCA_944989445.1 Ampullaceana balthica
AATATCTAATAATTCATGTATATATATATATATATATATATATATATATATATATATAATATTTATATATAATATATATATATATATATATATATATATATATATATATATATATATATATATATACTACCCGAAGGAGCCCTGATTGATGGAGAGCTGACAACTGGATCTAGAAGAGGAAGTCTTCCTTGCCTTCGTTCCAAAGCAATCAGCTGTAAAAAAAGACATACTGCTGGCGCACATTGATTACAGATATACAAGGGCTTAGCTGAGGTATTGCATCCATTGACCAGATATACAAGGGCTTTGCTGAGGTATTGCATCCATTGACCAGATATACAAGGGCTTAGCTGAGGTATTGCATCCATTGACCAGATATGCAAGGGCTTAGCTGAGTTATTGCATCCATTGACCAGATATACAAGGGCTTAGCTGAGGTATTGCATCCATTGACGGTCTAAGATACACAAGGAAACTCCAGCCGGCAGAAGCAACCCTCACAGCTAGGAGCGACGAAAGACGAGTCTGGTTAAAGCCGGCGGGCAGAGGAGCAGAGACAACTTCATCGTCTTTTGAGGACGAACGGATGCCCTAATACAGCGGTTCCCAGCCTTTTTTGGATGGCGACCCCTTTTGACTCGCGACCCCCTTGAAATTTAAATAACTCGTTTTCAGTCACGTTTTTACGAAATAGATCAAATTTGAATTATAGAAAATATTTTTTGTCGACAATTGGCGACCTCCAGAGAAACCATTGCGAACGACAGTTTGGGAACCACTGCCCTACTATTAAACATATCCATATAATAATTATTATAGCTGAGTTGTTTATAAATATACTTTTTCTTTACCTGCGCCATGGCCAGCCTGTCAACATCACACAATTTCTCATAAATTGCAAGGAGAACAATGACCGGTAAGTGGCTCCATGTCTCTGTTTCTAGACTGACAGACTTCTTGTTGTCCCTTGGAATGTTTGAAGTGCACTTTCGCTTGTTAATGTTTTCATTCATTGTTTGATAACTGTAAGATGTTTCTTTATTGATTTTTTTATATCATTTGTTTTATTAATCTAAATAATTTTAATTGTTTAAAAAAAAATTACAATAGTTAATTATTTTTTCTACATCGGTGCGAAAATGCTAAAAAAGTGCTTGATATTTATTTTTTTTATTGGAAAGAATTACCGATAAAACGCGAATAGAGTTGAAAATTAAATTTGGAAAAAAAATCCTCGATGAATGTGTTAAATGGGAAACTTATTGTAGTATGCTTTTCCATGAAATAAGCGTCAGCATTTAATAGTCACAAAGAAATAGAAAAAATAAATGCAAACTATTTTATTTGTGGAATTAAAAAACTAATTACTTTAAATATGATATATATTTATGAACAATAATAATAAAGAAATTATTATAGAGTTCAAAGAACTAATTATAAAACCCCTAAAAATTGACTATATAAATTAATATTTTTTTAAAGGTTATAAGAAAATTAAAATAAAATGTTACTTTACTTTGATGTGAGACCTGTACTTGAAAAGAATCCTTTGTATGGGACTTATCGCCAAGGAATGGACGGGTCGTCCGACTTGTCCTCTCTTATCTGGATTCTTTCTATACAGAAGATTATTGCGTCCTACGTTCTGCTAAGTGTGTATAAGCAAGTGACGCAGCGTTCGTAGGCCAAGGATATGAGTGACCACGCAATTTCCCAGCCGCTTTATTTGCCTAACTACTTTCAGGTACCCATTCGGAGCTTGCTGGACTCAGGGACACCTTTGACCTTGGGAAAGAATCTCGGCTATCTTGGAGATTCGAACCCATCACACTCAGTACGCCAGCCGAACGTGCGTGCCGCTGCCGCTCGACCACATCACACTTCATTTTGAAGCGATTAAATATTTTGGCATTGTCTTTTTATAAGGACATAATGTTATTCTTTTACAGCTCAAATTACAAATGGAGAAATATTTTATAGCTTAACTGCGATTTCTTTTAAAACACGTAATTCTTCTTTGGTTAGTGTGTCAGACAGGTTAATACATCTTTTTGAATGAAGATA
Source organism: Ampullaceana balthica (assembly GCA_944989445.1). NCBI lineage: Eukaryota > Metazoa > Mollusca > Gastropoda > Lymnaeidae > Ampullaceana > Ampullaceana balthica. Next base: position 2,065 of record CALYLW010002474.1, read on the forward strand.
ATAAATTATATGTTTTCATAAATACTAGAGCAGTTGTTAACATATGTGAAGTAGATTATTCTGAAATATTTTATAACACTCTCTGTGCTTCATAAATTGTTTTCCATTTTTTTCGGTCAGCATACAATTCAGGGTTTTTCACTTGCTTTAGTTCAATTTGCATGCGGCGTTCATAGTTTTAAATACTAAAAACAATTTTAATTGTTTAATTTGAAATTTATGTGACATAATTTTACACAAGTGAGTATGAATTTGTTGAAGTTTTATCAAATAATGTTACAGCCCTTCACGAAGTGTTCCCAGTATTAGTACTAAATCAGGCACACATAATATAACTTATTTATAAATATGTCACTAAAATACTCTTTGTCCTAGTGTGGCTTAAATGACACTTAAAACTAATGCAAGAAATTCTAGAAATTGTTATTGTTTAAAGCCTGTCCCTAATATTGTTTTCTTACATACCTCTCTGTTTAAACTGTATTTTTTTATTTTACATTCGCGTTAGATTTCTAATTGTAACCAATTTAAAATTTTGACATACTATAAATCATTTCCAAAGTTTAGACTCTAGAATTCGTAGCATACTCATATTTTTAAATAAGCCAACAATGAATCAACAATAATATTTTGCAGTAAATTTCCACAGAATTTATCTGGACAACACATTCGATATCTGGTTTTGTGAACAATCGCCTCAGTGTGACGACGTCGTTTAGTTTTACATACCCAAAAAAGCAGGCCGTGAGTTTACAATATAACAGTTATGTCTAAAATCTATTTCTCGTTCACTACTACAATTCTTTCTTGTGAGTTCAAGCAAAAATTGAATGCAATTAGTCTCTTTTATGGATGTCAACAGTTAACAGGAAACGACAAAATAAATATAGACTTTATCTTGAGTATTCGGCATTTTCTTGGACAATCTAAATCCACCCCAAACTCTCGAGTCTGAGAATTAAATAGAGCCATTCCCAAAGAAAATTGTGGAGTAAGATTGAACAATATCAATTATGACGATCTTTACTGCTAACTATCATAATAACGGTGGGTCTTGATCGCCAAAGAAAACATCTAAACTGAGTCATGCCCTGGTACTTGGCCACTCACGTAGGTTTCTGTTTAGATAACTCAACTTGCGAATACCAAAACATAGATCCCTAGGCTGCCTCGGCTTAGCAACTCAGTGGCAGCGGTTAAAATTATAACAAAAATGCACCTTGTGCGGTATCTCTGATGAAAGATAACTACAATCTCTTAACTGAATGTCCAGACGGCTACTAATGTGTAGGACCGTCCCAAGAGTATTGCTTGTCGGCGCTTTATCTCTGGTAGAGGTGATCGATGGACTGTGAGATAAATCCTCGTGGGATCAACCAGACATCTAGCCTCAGGTTTCTCATGTCATTATTTAGTTATGGATTCAGAAGCCGTTACAGGATCGTGGAAAAATAAAACTGACAATAAGTTTTCCCCAAATATAATTTTTCTATAGTAATTTACAAGCATTGTCCCTGCGTCTGGTATTAAGTAGATTACTAAAAGTAAAGCAACAAAATATAAGATTCTCTCAATTCTTACTTTCAGACAAGGATTTCATCTATGTGACTTCTTGTTCACATTCACCTATATCAATTCGGAAATAAACAATGCTTACCAAGACGAGCTAGGACATTGTTTCGTTTATTTGAAAATAAATGTAAATATTTATTGTTTTCATTTTAAGAAAACGCATTAGTTGGCTTCATAACGAAAAATAAAGAAATACTTTTAACTGCTACCAAAGAAAGTAACATGTTCAATGATTGAAATAGGAGTAGTGCGCTTATACAAATTTTAAATATGTAAACAGAACCCTACGGCACTCCGCGGTTCTATGTAAAGTTATAACCTCAATAATATGATCAATTAGAAGTGTTTATTACAGTAACTTTATTGTTATACAATTATAAAATGTATTATACATAGTGCTGTTAACGATTAATTAAAATTTAATCCTTAACTTTAGAAAAATTAAAGATTAATTAATGGTTAATTTTGATTAAAATTATGACGTCATAAGTAACGCTTATTAAATGTTCCTGTTGAAAATATAAATAACACTGGAAGGGCTCCTTTATATGTCATCTTTTAACCAGCTACGCAAAAAAGACAAGTGTGTTGACATTATTTATGATGACATAAGTGACGAGTGGGTCTAATTACAATATAACCGGCCGAGCTGAACAATCATTCACATAGCTTTAGATTGACTCAGCTGAAGTTTCTGATACTGTAGTGGATGTTTGGTTAGCAGATGATATGTAAGTGAAATGTTAGAACCATGGTAGCAATGTTTCCTTTAAGCAGCGCTGCTTCGCTGATATTTGACCGACGCCACGCAGGAGTTTAGAATCACGAAATTTATTAAAATATTGCACACAAATGGACGTTGTGCAACTATGCATACAAGTTGTTGTTTTTTTTAACTTTGCACACGAACCAACGAACCTTAGACTTAGAGGGAATATTGCACGCTAGGCTAACGATTTCTCTCAATGGACACAATAACCTTTATCAACATTTTGAACATTCACGTCAGTCAATAGTTTAAAACCAAATTGTTAGTGTAATCGTCCGGAAATTAGTTTATATTTTTGACCGAAATATTTTACTATTCGACTTTCAGTACATGTATAAGTGGTGGGTCGATTAATCGTTAAAAAATGTAATCGATGAAAAATTTTAATGATTAATCGAGAAATTAATCGTTAATTTCCGCAGCCCTAATTATATAGGATGAATAATAATTCTTTAAGATAAAGACTACAGTATGTGTCCTATATATTTAGAGTGCACCACTCCTTCTGTTTAATATCATCATTTTTTTTTGTTAAGCCAACACAGGATTGTTCTTTTATAAGGTTCAAGTTTCAGATTGTTAAGAAAAAAAAATTGGTTGAGGGGATCTCGAAAAATTGATTTCAACAAAGAGACCACGTGGTGTAAAGCAAACTCTGAACGATGCTTCCTGTAGATAATGTATATGCTAGAAACGACAATACCCTATGTAGCACATTACACGGGTTTCTGTTGAGATAGTAGGAAGTAAGTTTGAGTCTGTGGGAGGATAAGATCATACTATTCAACTAGAGACCACATAAAGGGAGTGAGATTTAGACAGGCTAGAAACATAAACGTAGAAAAAATGGTCCATATGGTGGCTTTAAGCATTTAAAAAAAAATTTGACTGGATAATTAAGATTGGCTAATTGTTAGTGCACATATTCTATACCAGTGTACAATTTAATATTTTAGCTGATTACCTTTAAAAAAACAAAACAAAATACACAAATAACGATAAATGGAAATTGAAACTAAATTTAAACACAAGGATGTTGAACATACTATTCCTATTAGCTAGCAACGCATCTGGTAAAAAGACATTCCTTTTTGGCATAAACAAGCCTACAAAAATCACTGCAACTTACAGTAAGCAAGAACAGTGTAGGAGCATAGGACAAACTTACAGTAAGCAAGAACAGTGTAGGAGCATAGGACAAACTTACAGTAAGCAAGAACAGTGTAGGAGCATAGGACAAACTTACAGTAAGCAAGAACAGTGTAGGAGCATAGGACAAACTTACAGTAAGCAAGAACAGTGTAGGAGCATAGGACAAACTTACAGTAAGCAAGAACAGTATAGGAGCATAGGACAAACTTACAGTAAGCAAGAACAGTGTAGGAGCATAGGACAAACTTACAGTAAGCAAGAACAGTGTAGGAGCATAGGACAAACTTACAGTAAGCAAGAACAGTGTAGGAGCATAGGACAAACTTACAGTAAGCAAGAACAGTGTAGGAGCATAGGACAAACTTACAGTAAGCAAGAACAGTGTAGGAGCATAGGACAAACTTACAGTAAGCAAGAACAGTGTAGGAGCATAGGACAAACTTACAGTAAGCAAGAACAGTGTAGGTGAATAGGACAAACTTACAGTAAGCAAGAACAGTGTAGGAGCATAGGACAAACTTACAGTAAGCAAGAACAGTGTAGGAGCATAGGACAAACTTACAGTAAGCAAGAACAGTGTAGGAGCATAGGACAAACTTACAGTAAGCAAGAACAGTGTAGGAGCATAGGACAAACTTACAGTAAGCAAGAACAGTGTAGGAGCATAGGACAAACTTACAGTAAGCAAGAACAGTGTAGGAGCATAGGACAAACTTACAGTAAGCAAGAACAGTGTAGGAGCATATGACAAACTTACAGTAAGCAAGAACAGTGTAGGAGCATAGGACAAACTTACAGTAAGCAAGAACAGTGTAGGAGCATATGACAAAATAACATGACTGTAGATGTAGTTACTTTTCTTTTATTTTCAGAGAAAATGTTAAATGCATAATAATTTTATATTAAAATATACCGGTCAAAAATCTTAAATTTTATATAAAAACTTGCACATTCTCCAAGACCATTGCTTTGGTTTATGTCAGTTTAAATGATACGCATCTTCATAGTGTGACTATTCTTGTAACGGTAGGTATGTTGAATATAAAATGGTGTGCTTTATTTCTATAAATAATAATTACGCAGTCTTACGGGGGCGAAATCAACAATTCGCCGGGTACATTATTTAGATATAAGCGAAAGAAAGATTTATAACGAAAATTTTTATTTTTTTTAAATTTGGATTTTAAAAAAATATAAAGTATTTATAAATCAATCGGGCCGTGCCACACAAAAAGGCCCCAAATTTATCCTGCAGCCCAGTGAATGACTAGGCTAAATGACAATTTCTTGTTGTTGCCATTTCTAGTAAGCTAATTCAATCTTATGAACGATAAAATAAACCAAAACTTCGAGACAAGTATCTTTTAAATCTGTTTATAAAACTCACAACCACCCAAATCACTAAGCGATACTTGAATTCAAGTTTCTAAATAATATTTAGAATCATCTAATACCTTTTCTTTCTGCATCGAAAAAAAAGACAAAACATAAGTTAGAACTGTCCTTACAAATCCAAGTTTTCAAAATCTGTTTCGACGCTTCTAGCGTCTTGTCTGATACACATCCACTTCATTATGGTAATTCGGTCACACTGATAAGGTAATCTGAAATATTGGAGACAAATAAAGCGTAACTATTCAAATATTATTTACACAAGTCCTTGTCCATTTTTAAACTGTTGAATCTCCTAAAAATAGACACACAATTAAAACCACAGCTACATTCGACTCAACCCTATCTTCAAGTAACTAATGAGTTGGTCTCTTTAAACCGATACAAGAGAGAACAACTTCTTTCAGTTTATGGCACACTAATGTCTAAATGAAAGTTATCTTTCCTTTAATTTCATTCCAAGTGCTCATGTCTTACATTTTCCACATCACGTGACTTATTTCAAATAAACAATGCTTTCTTACCAATGTTCTAGCTTTTGACGCTTGCTAGTTAATCGGAATAAGACTTCATGCCTGGATATTTGTTACACTACTAACAATCTTTACCGAGACCCTTTTCTTTAGAGAGAATTTCTACGGACGTGTTTATTTTTAGTTGAGATGGTTAAAAAAGGGGGCGTAAAATATTGGTAAGCATGTGATCTTGCCTCTGCCGTAAAATAGTTGTAAGCTGTGATCTTTCCTGTGCCGTAAAATTGTTGTAAGCGTGTGATCTTGCCTGTGCCATAAAATTGTTGTAAGCGTGTGATCTTGCCTCTGCCGTAAAATAGTTGTAAGCGTATGATCTTGCCTGTGCCGTAAAATAGTTGTAAGCGTATAATCTTCCCTGTGCCGTAAAATTGTTGTAATCGTAAGATCTTGCCAGTACCGAGGAGAAATGTTCACATGAAAACATCGTTTTTTGTTAGTGAAAATAGGAACTTCAAACACTGTCATTTATCAGCCTAGTTTGTTTGATGCATCAAAGTTATTTTTATACAATGATCGTAGATGTCTCTTCTAGTATAAAATTCTAGGCATGGCCTAAAAACAAAATAGACAATCACACATCTTAAAATGGAAAACAAAATTATCATGTCAGTTTAAAACAAAACATACTTACAGTTTTTTGCAGTTGGACACAATTTTCTGTACTGAAACTGTATTGACACTAGGAAAATCCCCAAAAAATACCAAGAAAATGTACTTGATAGTTCGGTGGTAACTGGCCACACGATGAAGTATTCTGATAACCTAAGAACAATAAAGTTGTATATATATATTTAACATATTTAGTAAATAAACGTGTGTAAAAAGATTGTGTATTAAGGTAGGAATAAAGGTGTTATTTTATTTCATTTGTCTTCATTAGTTGATGGGCTTCGACCCATCTGGCAAATGTGATAACAGTGTACAAAGTAATACAACTTTAATAATAATAATAATTGATAATTTATATAGCGCTGTATCCCAGCAAGGAACCGGGCTCACAGCGCTTTACATGGAGATCATAACATACATATAATATTTAAATAACCATTCATTCCATAATACGTTTATTACTTATATTAATGCCACGTAAGCAACGATTTTAAATGTGCTCCTCGCTATTTCCTTGATCATTAATTTTTATTTTTTTAAACTCAATACAACAGTTCCCTTGGTGGACGTTCTACGCATTTGTTTTTTAATATTTTTTTTTAAATTGATGCCTAGGGAAAAGTACAACCTATGTTTATAACGTTATCTTACATCCAGTTCTGATGTAAGAGCATTCAAAGATTCCCACTGTAAGTTCCACATAGGCAAAACGGGTGACAAAATGGGCAACAAGTGTCTCGTGCATTCAATTTTCTTGGCCCTGATCCCAAACAACAGATTCGGGTGAGTGCTCATCAACTCCTGCCAGACCGCGCTGCATATCACATTATCTGACAGAGGAAAGTAAACAAACAACAGATTCGGGTGAGTGCTCATCAACTCCTGCCAGACCGCACTGCCTATCACATTATCTGACAGAGGAAAGTAAACAAACAACAGATTCGGGTGAGTGCTCATCAACTCCTGCCAGACCGCGCTGCCTATCACGTTATCTGACAGAGGAAAGTAAAAAAAAACAGGATCATTCAGACTTGTTCTTATCAGGAACATAATTTTAAACGTGTGTCTCGTTTGCCAGTTCGTTGTGAAAACTCCTCAACAAAAACCAGACACATGCAGGACGAACCAAGGTTTGGTGTCATCCAGTGCGGTAGCTCATGGTGTCAACCCATACAACTTACCTCACTGACTGCCTCCGAGTCTGCCATTAGCAAACTAACTACACAGTATTTTACATTTTGGTGTCACCCTCTGTGATGGTGTCACCCTGGTTCGGTTGCACCCCCCTATTGACGCCTCTGGACACATGTACACAATTAAACGCCTTTCAATGGGAATATCGACAATAACTAGAGTAACTAGACTACGGTTGAAGGCAGACGACTCAAAGTTAGTTAAAATCCGACAATTTCCTATGGTTAATTTTTTACAAAATGATGATTAGTTGAAACTGACGTGAGGTAAGGGGAACACATGAATTTATAAATATGCTGCTAGAGAAATTTAAACCACGTTTTATCTGATATAATAACACAAATAACTACAAATATATTTACTTTAAATAGTCTACCACTTGCATATTTCTTATAAGTGTTAAAACTTTTTACTTGTTTGAAAGCGGCCAACTCCAGTTCTATTTCATGCTTAAATTGTAATTTATCAATCACTTTAAAATATATACATGTACATATATATATATATATACATGTATATTTTTCTATATATATAAGTATATCAATAAACATACCCCGGTCAACACATTTTTTCACATTAAGCCGGATGTATGAAAGTGTTGGACAGAACTGGGACCAACATTTCACCAACTCTTCAGAAACGATTACATAGTCCATTAGAATTTTGGTGAGACCTGTGAATTTCTGAAGTTTTCCAAAATATTTATATTGTTCAGACCAGATTTAAAGATAACTGTTATGTCTAGTTGTATTATCTACCTTATTCAACAAGGCGATTGGTCAAAGTAAAAAAAAATAATGAGGTGCTTGATATCATTTTTATATATAATTATATTTCATTAAAAATGTATAAAGACTTAAATTACCGTCAAAAGAATTAAATTCAGAACATTTAAAGATACATTTGCAAAAATGTGTATATTTGTCCATACCCATGACATGTACTCTGCATTTTACGATAATTAACAATAACAAAAATAATTGTCAAAAAAAGTATATTAAAGTCATGTTGATGAATGAAATGGACTCGCCCATAACCTGCAACTCTGTCACCACGCGTGGCTCAAGATACACAGGCATTCCCTTCTGAAAGAAGCCGCTAAGGAAGAGTTCTTTAATGGTCCTTCCAGAGCCATCGGCAAAAAGTTTGAAGAACCTTGAGTCCGTTTTCCATGTCAAAATATATCGACGACAATAGGACTGTCTAAAAGTAGATGAGCAAATACGCTATTCTCTTGGAGCGATGTATTTTTATTTTAAATCTTAAAAGCTGTACAAAAGGACAAAAATCGTATACGGAAATTAAATCATTATAATTAAAATCATTGCATTTATCGTCTTAAAACAGTAGTATTTGAAAATTGTAACACAAATAAAAAAACTTTTCTTTAAACGTTTATTTACGGTATTTTAAAATTCACAGATGACAATTATTAAAGATGAATATTTCAGATAATAGAAAATCATTAGCACTAACTTAATAATCTATATATATAATTCGCAAGAAATTAGGACAAATACAAGATGACGTGAGCAAGCAAGCATGACGAATGACCCTCGCTAAGGTCTAGCAATCACAGTTTATGTTTTGTAAGCAAGGGTGGTGCAAATACCGATAGCTCAAACGCAGTCAGCATGTCTCAAGATCAACAGTGCGTCGGTGGTCCCAACGACGTTCACTTTTCGTGCTGCTGTTTGTCTCTGTTCTTCCCCCCACTCTTTTCCTTTCTTTTCAATCTCTATGAGCAAGTCTGCGGCGTATGCTTTACCGCGGGTCATTACTAGTCATTCATATTAGATGGAAAAGTATTTTAAACTGATTAATAATAGCATCAACACAGCGACTACTGGCATAGTTGTATTATCAACAAGTTAATCGTATCAAAGATTACCTGTAAACTCCGTTGCTTTGTTATAATTCTTATCAGGGAATCTATTAAGCTTTGGCGTTGTCGATCCTTGAAAATGTAGAGCTTGAGGTGATCGACATACAACGTGGTGAGATTAGACTGGTCGAAACACGTCGAAAATCTTGTGAAGTCCCCAATAAAGTTGTTGCGATTTTGCTCTGGCATGTTCTGAAACATGATGTACATTTTGTCCAGGCATGTCGGGAATTGGGTGGCAAATGTAATGGCTTTCTGACCTGAAGTGAAATAACATCTTTAGTTAATTTATTTTAACATAAGCATGGAGGATATGGAATCATTGAATATTTTATTGGAGTGATGCTAAAGGGAGAGCTAACTCGCCTCATTCAAAATGACGCAGAAAAAGGACGTCTCATGTTGCTTGGCATATTTTTATTGATTTTTTTAAATTATTCCCATTAGAGTTTTTGGTTAAATATGTCATTACATAAATATAAGAGGATATTGCGAATTATAATTCTATGGTAAAAATATTCAACTACTATTTGTAAAAGTGTTGTTTTATTAAAAACAAAAGCATAACACGTATGTTTGTCTTTCAAGTATTTAGTAGATATAGGTATATTAAGTTCATAGCAGTGCTGATCTTTGACTCAGTATGTATATAAGTTGACAATGTATCAAATAGTCAATGTGAGATTTCCCAATATATAGTAGTTTCCTTACTTGACTTAGATTGTAACAGTTATATCTGATGACTGACTATCTAATATTATTTTAAATTACATACACATTTTTTAGATATCCTAGATAAATCACTAACTAGTAGTAGTATTAGAAATATTTGATGACTTGGTAATTATTTAATTTTACCATTAATGAATTTCAGTCCTAAGTTTTCATTGACTAATTCCTCAAAGTTATGTTTAAACTCAGGCTTCTGGCCAAAATCAAATGCCCTTGACCTCCAAAGCTCGCCGTCATGGAAGCCATGGTTCCAAGACTTGCAAACCTAAGCAAAGAAATGCATGTTGAAAACAATTGCAAGGCCTTGTAAGAATGATGCTTGTTGGGGATGTTTATTGAAAGGAATATGAAGATATATTAATGTCGTTTAACAAATTTTTTCTCTCTACTACTTAGCTTAACAAAAAGCGCGAAAAAATATTTAGTATTTGTTTCAAAATCTATTTTATAGAAATAAGTTTTTAATGATTTTATACTTCCAATTATTTTTTAAAACAATATTTTATATTTTAGTTTAATGATAAACTGATCAATAATGTCTGACTAAGAAAATTTAAGCGATATTTTACGTTATTTTAATTACAAATAGTTTTAAAGGGACAAATAAAAATTATTAAAAATTGTTATAAAAAAACACGCCAAAGAAAGAAAAACAATGCAATTATACGCTTAGGATTCCATTACAGTCGATCAATAAACAACAAAATTTGAATTCATGGAATTTGACGATAATAGATCTATATATCTCACAGACTATAGGACATGGAGTATCATGACTAATTACTTAATTTTACTAGTTGGGAGACCGCGTCAACCTGGCTGCTTTGACCGGTGCTATACGTGCCACTGGGAACCATGTCATAAATGATGATGATGTAATATCAAAATTGTATTGCCCCCATTGGTGTAATAAATATTTGGTTCAACCATGAACATGGCAAGTTTAAACGTGAACGGGTTTAGTTATAGTGTTAAAAAGAAAGCTTGACAGCAACTTTTTTAAAATAAAAAAAATGAGATATTTTTATTATTCAGACCATGTTTAAAAGCTACTTCTAGATCAAAGAGAGGTACTGATTGGGCTAAAACCATGAGCCCCCAATGATTTAAGGGCCCCGAACTTATTATACTGTACAATAAAGGTGGCTAGGGACCGGGTCCCAGTTGGAATTGCAGCCAGGGGTCCCGTGCTATCTTGATCCGCCCCTGAGCCACTTTACATGTTTATGACCATAACCTATAAATCCGTCGATGCAACACGATTTCATTATTCAAGAAAACGTTGAGAGTTAATAGCTAGGCCTCTCACGAGTAAATAAATAATTAATATGTCATCAAATAAATAATTAATATGTCATCATTCGGTGCAGTTTTTATGGTTAATTATCACTTTAGAGTTAATAGTTAGGCCTCTCACAAGTAAATAAATAATTAATATGTCATCATTCGTGGCAGTTTTTTTGGTTAATTATCACTTTAGAGTTAATAGTTAGGCCTCTCACAAGTAAATAAATAATTAATATGTCATCATTCGTGGCAGTTTTTTTGGTTAATTATGACTTTAGAGTTAAGTTTTCTTTCTTCATTTTACATTCGCAGTTTTTAAAAAGTTATGAGATACTTGGTTTATTTTTTCTTCTTTATTTTAAAACGCGATTGTTCTTACCCGGGCCATAGAGGCTCTGTCCACATCAGGCTGCATGGTGAAAATATACCTCAAGGCCGTTTCAGGGACATTGGTCCACGAATGAGGCTGTCGGTCTGTCACCTTCTTTACAACACTGCCTTGGGGGAGATCTCGCGTGCAATACGTGTCTCCTTGCTTGGCACTCTTCCTCGGCCCTTTCGCTGGTGGCATTTTCTGCAACCAGCAATGTATGATGACTTTATCACTTGCTATCTAGTTAGAATCAGCTAAACGATATTAGCTGCAGGATCCTGAATTAGTTGTGTGTTGTTTTTTTTATTAAATGCTAACCACATTCACACTTTGTAAAGGCGTACAAAAAGAAACTCTTTAATTAATTTGTTTACTTAAAAATTTTAAATGTGATGATGCAAAATGGTGTTTAAAAAAGTGTATTAGGAAATTCCCGAAATTAACTTGAGAAGAGGGCAGCAATGTGTTTCTTACGACTAACCTGATTCCAATGAGTATGACGCGTTAACAAATAACAATTGTGGCACCATGTCATCACTATCACACAATAACTTTAACTTTTCAAACACTCTTGATTACCTTGACATATTTTGTGAAGTTCTGGCCGATATGTTACATCACGCTTTGGAAACACGTCTTGATTACCTTGACATATTTTGTGAAGTTCTGGCCGATATGTTACATCACGCTTTGGAAACACGTCTTGATTACCTTGACATATTTTGTGAAGTTCTGGCCGATATGTTACATCACGCTTTGGAAACACGTCTTGATTACCTTGACATATTTTGTGAAGTTCTGGCCGATATGTTACATCACGCTTTGGAAACACGTCTTGATTACCTTGACATATTTTGTGAAGTTCTGGCCGATATGTTACATCACGCTTTGGAAACACGTCTTGATTACCTTGACATATTTTGTGAAGTTCTGGCCGATATGTTACATCACGCTTTGGAAACACGTCTTGATTACCTTGACATATTTTGTGAAGTTCTGGCCGATATGTTACATCACGATTTGAAACACGTCTTGATTTCCCTCTAACTAAAACTATTGTAGCAGCTACTAATGACAACATTTGTCAAGGTCTTAGATATATAACGTTTATTACACTTAAACCTCTATTCAAGACCGGACCTAGAGTATGCTGGGCCAAAGACAGCATACGATGAGTGGGGCACCGGGCACAAGGAAGCAGATGAGGAGCGAGACTGGTGTAAAGATATGCATTGCTACATATATTAAAATAATATGAGATTTTTAAAAAAATTACTTAAATTTTACACTTTAACATCATTGACATACCAATAGTTACAGTTTTATTCATTTAATTGAAGATCCTAAAACTAAAAAGATTAAAAAATATGTAAATAATTAAAACTATTTGTTTTGGTATGCTGATTGACAATTTCTATATTAATTATACAAAACGCTATTCAAACTATATTGCCAACATGGCTGACCCTCACGAGGGTCAGCCAATCACAAGTTATAGTTGGCAAGCTAATGCGATAAAGGGTGGTTCGCAGTGCAAATGTCTCGAACCCAAAAATTAGTTGGCAGTCGACGTCCCCCAACACCCCCCACCCCCGATTAACGTTCACTCGCGTTGTTTTGATTTCTTTATGTTGTAGTTTGTGTCCGTTCTTTCTCCACTTTCTTTGCACTTTCCATGAGCAAGTCTGCGGCGTATGCTACGCCACGGGGCGTCTAGTCATAAATAAAGCAATTAATTCTAATTTAGAAATACAACACAAAGATAACTTAATACAACCCTCCGATAGACATAAGGATAGAAAAAAACTTTCTTATTCCGTATCCAAGAACAAACACATACAAATGTTCATTCTTACCTTCCGGAATTCGGGCGTGGTATGGGTTGCCTAAAGAAACCAGGAAAACCAACACTTTATCGACATTTAAATCTCTAATAAAAATCCAGGACTAAACATAAGCCATAGATAAGCATAGGACGCAATAATATGTTGTATAGAAGGAGCGTCCGTAACAAATAATATAAGATATTTAGCTGATTATGTTGTTCGTCCGTCGTGATCGACGATGACCACTCTCATCATATTTGCTGTGCCGCCACATGTGTTCTCTGTTGGCTTATTAACCCTATTTTTGCACGAAAGAGGCGTCCGCATGTCGGACAAGAGATAGAAGCGGTCCCTTCAGGAAGGTTTTGGTTACGTTCCATTCTGGCTTGGCGTTTTAACTTGGCAGCCTGTTGTCTATTAGCTTCACAGACAGCTGCGCCATTCCATATCGTAGAGCGCCAGTGGGCTCGGTTACTGACTGCTGCTTCCCAGGAGTCATGTCCGATGTCGAAGGCCTTAAGAGCAGTTTTAAGTGTGTCCTTGTAGCACTTTCGTGGACCTCCACGTGCTCTATGCCCTTCGGTAAGTTCACCATAGAAGAGCCTCTTGGGTAGGCGATGGTCGGGCATGCGCACTAGATGCCCCGCCCAGCGTAGTTGGCTTTGCATGAGGATAGTGTGGATGCTGGGGAGTCCTGACCTGGCTAATATTTTGGTGTCTGGAACTTTTTCCTGCCATTTTATATTGATAATTTTTTCTAAGGCTTTTGGTGTGGAAGTGGTTTAGCAACCTCGCATGGCGTTGGTATACAATCCACGTTTCACATGCATATAATAAGGTGGGGAGCACTACAGCTCTGTATACTTTTAGTTTTGTTTGGGTGCTGATTCCCCTTCTGTTCCAGACACTGTCATGCAATCTACCGAATGCTGCGCTGGCCTTTGAGATTCTCGAGTTCACCTCGTCATCAATATTGGCCTTCTGGGACAGTGTGCTGCCAAGGTAAGTAAAGCGGCTCGCTGTGTTGATTGTGTTGCCGTTGATGAATATGTTAGGCTCAGTATAGGATTTGCCCGGGGCCGGCTGGTATAGCACTTCTGTTTTTTTTGTGCTGATGGTGAGCACAAAGTTAGAGCACGCACTTGAAAATTTATTAGCACTTAGTTGCAGTTGTGCTTCAGAGCCGCGTTAAGGACACAATCATCAGCAAAAAGAAGTTCCAGGATGCTGTCTGATTTGACCTTTGTCTTAGCTTTAAGCCTCCTGAGGTTGAACAGACGACCATCAGTGCGATACCTGAAGTCCATGCCTACATTTCTATTCCTGAAGGCCTCTGTAAGGATGGCTGATAACATGAGGTTGAACAATGTTTGGGCCAGAACACAGCCTTGCTTAACGCCATTCGTGACTGGGAATGGTTTAGAGAAGACTTCTCCGTTGTCTTGGACTCGAGCCTGATGCCATCAAAAAATTGCCTTACAATGGCTATATACTTATTTGGACACCCATACTTGGCCATAATCCTCCATAGGCCCTCTCTGCAGACTGTGTCAATGGCTTTCGTAAGGTCTATGTAAATTGAAAATAGGTCCATATTCTGCTCTTGACACTTTTCCTGCAATTGCCTAGCTGCAAAAATCATGTCAATGGTCCCACGTTCTTTCCGGAAACCACATTGGATTTCTGGTAAAAGACCCTGATCCTGATGTGCATTTAGGCGATTTAGGAGAATTCTGGCGAGTATTTTTCCTGCAATTGATAGCAGTGAAACTCAACGATGATTGTCGTAGGCTTGGCGGTTCCCTTTTCGCTTGTACAAGTGGACTATAGAGGCATCTTTAAAATCCTTGGGTACAGCCTCTTGCTGCCACATCATTATAAAGATTTCATGCAGCTTTTCCAGTAGAATCATGCCACCTTCTTTGTATATTTCTGCTGGAATTGAGTCTGCTCCAGGAGCCTTTCCACATGACAGAAGATGTACAGCCCTTTGCGTCTCAAGAAGTGTAGGCGGGTCATCCAATGCCAAGTTGATTGGTACTTGAAGAAGGCGACTGATAGCATCTTCATTAATACTTGAGTTGCTGTTTAGGACAGCATGAAAGTGTTCAGCCCAGCGCTCAAGAATCTTCTCCCCGTCAGTAATTAGATATGTCCCGTCAGCACTGAGAAGCGGGGATGAATTAGACGTTGTGGGTCCGTACACTTCCTTAAGGGCGTTGTAAAATTTCTTCATATCATGCCTGTCTGCATATTGTTGAATCTCGTCAGCTTTCTTGTTTAGCCATGAGTCTCGCATCCAGCGAAGTTTTTTGTTGTATGACGTGGCGTATGCTATTATATGAGTCTGTTACGGTTGAAGACCTGGGATTGATGATGTGTCTTTTGTGGAGTTGATGTTTCTCTGCCAACATTTGCTTGATTTCATCGCAATTGTCATCGAACCAGTCTTGGTGCTTTCTCGTCGCGGGTCCAAGGATTTGGGAGGCAGTGCTGTAGATTTGATCTCTAAAGATCGTCCAAACAGTCTCAATGTTCGTATTGTTTAGAGTGGTGGATCTCAGTTTGCCCTCCAGGGCTGTCTCCATAAAGGGGCGGATTAAGACTGCACGGGGCCCCTAACTGCAATTCAAACTGGGGCCCTATCCAACCAGCGTCCCTTTAAATAAAATGATTGCTGACAGCTAATAATATAATACTATAACTGTAACTTGTAACTAAATAGTCAATTGGTTCCCATAAAAGCGCGAGGCCCAATAAAACGTTAATCAACAGTGTCAATTTTTCATCAGATTAAATAATTATTGTGATCAAAATAAAAGGAAAAAAAAGTTTGACCATAGGCACTTTGGGTTGCGACTTTTAGATATAAGCACTAACAGCAAAAGTCTAATCTGGGTTTTCATTTAATATAATCCAAACGCCTCAAAAATGACTTAAGGGTAGGAATTTATATTTCAGAGTTAAAAGATAGAAAGAAGTATATGCCAGGGTTGGATGTTTAAAAGGACAAGGGTTAACGGGAAAGAACGGGCCAATAGTCAGAAGTTGTTTAAGTCAGTCTCAAAAGACGGCTGATATTTATTGAAAAGAAATTTCATCAGCTTTCAATCAAAAACATTGTTTATAGTGTGATCTTTGGGTTCGATTGAGTATTAACAATACCACTGAAATCCACAAGGACTTAACAAAACGGCAGCTCTTTAAATTGTTTGTCTTACTCAGAATCATTAATGCCAGGAGAAAATTTTAAGAAATTTCATGATTTGAATCAGCAGAGGGTACAGCAACGCAAGAATCTTTGAATTGAAACAATGACAAATATAACCTCTTTTATTTCAAACCGTTTTTGTATATGTTAAATGCGTCATAAAAATTAAATAATATATTATTTAAATCTTTATAAACCATGGAAAATAACAAATGTCGAATGAAGGTCATTTTTTATTATCAATATACATAATTCCCTCCGTCCGTATGTATGGATGTAATTATAATGCTGTTTCTAGTTTTAGAAAGCAGCGCACCAAAATTACTGCACCAAAAATGACACTTTTCGAACGTTCTGCATAAAATTGTTCAATATGATTATAATAAATGAATCAAATAAAAAAATAAAATAAATGAAAGTCTTGTATTACGCTATTTTTTAATCTGATGTGTATTTATTTTGAAAACTTCCGTCATTTTGGACGGGTGATACACTAGTACATAATATAACTAGACTCTCTCAATTACAGAATATAAACTTATTGCCATGGAGGAAAAAAAATATATATATAAAGGTTTATCAACGTTTTCACAAAGTGTGTCAAAGCTATTATTTAATTTAAAAAATTCAGAATATTAAAAAGCTTGAAAGTTTACTTACATCCTAAATAGAGAGTGGTTTCAGCAAACAACATCACAGTCACTAGAATGTACACGTTTTGAAACATGGTCGCAGTCGTACTAGTAATTTTAAAAATGCATTTTACAAACTTTATTTTAATGGGGTAATTTACCTCCGTATCCTGCACTAGTGTATCAGTCTGGCTGTACCGAATACAAGTAAGCTCGCGCAGAACCTGTGATCAGAGCCAGGGCCGTCTTAACGCATAGGCCCGTCGGGCATTTGCCCGGGGTCCCACGAGCATAGGGGCCTCTTGGGAATATGTTTATTTATATATATTATGTATATAATATGTATTATTTTTATTCCAGCGAAACGGGGGTGGGGAACTCTTTCTTTGCACAAGGGCCCAAAATGGTGTAAAGACGGCTCTGATCAGAGAGATGCACTTCTTCACTTAAATATATATTTAACGAACAAGTAAACACAACACAAAGATAAAGAAATATCGAATAATCAATGAAGAGCGCAGCGATGTATGAGATCAAACAGTGTCATTAGTAATGACAAGAAGGGAGACTTTCAAAGAAAATGTTACTGTTTATTTGTGTTTTTCATTTGTGTCTACTTGGTATTCAAACCTTTTTTAGAAATAATGATTTTTGTTAAACTGAACACTAATCAGTTCATATGAACGCAAAAAGAAATGTTCATCTTCCTCTTCTTTCACTCATAGATATCCACCCGTACCCGCCCCTACCTTGACCAGCTATCACATCACTGCCGCCTTGAAAGTGTTTACAAATCATTTTTTTTGTTTTAAAGCAATGATAAAATAGCCGCTGGGCAGTTAACATGTAAACGTACTGTTTTTGTTTCACTTATTAATAAAAAAAATTGATTAAAATAAAAATAAAAGATCTTAATTTCTAAAATGTATATTAAAGCATTGATTACTATTCTTTAAAAAAAGAGAAGAAAAAAGAATCAAATGCATTTTCCAAATCGCACTCTTCTAGACATGATACCGAATGTCTTATTTAACACTTCATCCGTCTATACTACATATTAGGGGAATGGACCCAGTGTCTTAATATTAGTTAAATATTTTCTTAATTTAATTTGGCTAATAACCTTGAAATAGTCATGACAGTTTAAAAAATGTGAAAAACGTTTGAATTTGATGTCTAGATTTTAACACTTTTTGCTTGTGGATCACTGTTTTCTGAGTACTGATTAGAGACTAAGAAAATTGTCATCCAAAAGTTTAGGGCTGTGAACGAGATGTTAAAGTTAAAGTATTAAAAAACATGTTAATAAAATGTTGCGTTGTAATTGAAATTTTCAATTTCAGAGTTAAATTCTTGTTCTGGTAATCGTTTGAGTTAGATGCTTGTATAGGTCATCATTAGATGCTTGTAGTGGTTATCGTTATATGCTTGTATAGGTCATCGTTAGATGCTTGTAGTGGTCATCATTAGATGCTTGTGGTGGTCACCGTTAGATTATTGTAGTTGGTCATCTTTAGATGCTTGTAGTGGTCATCGGTTGGGTTGCATGCACTTAAAATCATCGTTAGAGTTAGATGCATGTAGAGGCCATCGTTAAAGTTAGATGCTCTTAGAGTTCATCGCTAGATTTAGATGCCTGTAGAGGTCATCGTTAGATGCTTGTAGTGGTAATCGTTAGAGGCTTGTAGTGGTCATCGTTAAATGCTTGTAGTGGTCATCGTTAGATGCTTGTAGTGGTCATCGTTAGATGCTTGTAGCGGTCATCGGTTGGGTTACATGCATTTAGAGGTCACCGTTAGAGTTAGATGCTCTTAGAGGTCATCGCTAGATTTAGATGCCTGTAGAGGTCACCGTTAGATGCTTGTAGCGGTCATCGTTAGATGCTTGTAGCGGTCATCGTTAGATGATTGTAGTGGTCACCGTTAGATGCTTGTAGCGGTCATCGTTAGATGCTTGTAGCGGTCATCGTTAGATGCTTGTAGTGGTCATCGTTAGATGCTTGTAGTGGTCACCGTTAGATGCTTGTAGCGGTCACCGTTAGATGCTTGTAGCGGTCATCGTTAGATGCTTGTAGTGGTCATCGTTAAATGCTTGTAGTGGTCACCGTTAGATGATTGTAGCGGTCATCGTTAGATGTTGTAGCGGTCATCGTTAGATGCTTGTAGTGGTCATCGTTAGATGCTTGTAGTGGTCACCGTTAGATGCTTGTAGCGGTCACCGTTAGATGCTTGTAGCGGTCATCGTTAGATGCTTGTAGTGGTCATCGTTAAATGCTTGTAGTGGTCACCGTTAGATGCTTGTAGTGGTCATCGTTAGATGCTTGTAGTGGTCACCGTTAGATGCTTGTAGCGGTCATCGTTAGATGCTTGTAGTGGTCATCGTTAGATGCTTGTAGTGGTCATCGTTAGATGCTTGTAGTGGTCACCGTTAGATGCTTGTAGCGGTCATCGTTAGATGCTTGTAGTGGTCACCGTTAGATGCTTGTAGCGGTCATCGTTAGATGCTTGTAGCGGTCACCGTTAGATGCTTGTAGTGGTCACCGTTAGATGCTTGTAGCGGTCATCGTTAGATGCTTGTAGCGGTCATCGTTAGATGCTTGTAGTGGTCATCGTTAGATGCTTGTAGTGGTCACCGTTAGATGCTTGTAGCGGTCATCGTTAGATATTTGTAGCGGTCATCGTTAGATGCTTGTAGCGGTCATCGTTAGGTGCTTGTAGCGGTCATCGTTAGATGCTTGTAGTGGTCATCGTTAGATGCTTGTAGTGGTCATCGTTAAATGCTTGTAGTGGTCATCGTTAAATGCTTGTAGTGGTCACCGTTAGATGCTTGTAGAGGTCACCGTTAGATGCTTGTAGAGGTAATCGTTATAGTTGGATGATTGCTGAGTTCCATTTGTGACTAGCACTGTGTACGGTCTAAGCTGGCTATAAAATACAACATACTCATGAAGGAAATTTAAGTATTACCGCTAAATAATTGATATGTGATGAAAAGTGCCATATCTTATCGTATTTATTACAGACTCTCATCTTGCAAGTACCCGCCTTTGTTTCTCTAACTAATATCACATAACCATTTGGAACTGAGTAGACACCGGGACAGACTTTGCCAAGAAAACAAATGACTGCCTTCATGGAGATTCAAACAATGTCTCTCTCACGATTGTATAACGTTATTCCAGTGTTGTATTTACAAGTTAGAGTAATTGCTCTATGTATATTAAAGCTTTATACTTTCTTCTTATATCCTCTACTGTTTCTAGGGTTAAATAATGGCATTGCCCTAGTAACTTTTAAATTTTATTTTAAATTCCTATTTCATTTTTAATAATTTTTGCAATAAAACTTTCCATGATAGTTCCTGACGTAACAGATCAAGAAATAACGATAAAATTAGTTGCATTAAATTGCAAAAAACAAGAATATTTTATTCTCCATCACATGATTCCGACTGACTCGTCTCATGTCCGACCTGAGTTATTTCCCCGCGTCACTTCATTTTAACATATCATCACAACCCAAAATACAACTTTAACTATCTTTGCCACGAAAAAACCTCTTGAATCAGCGAACATTAAAATAAACAAACGCCTATTGAAATCACAAATGATATATAATGATATCTCTATAGCACATGTCTCCCAAGCCCTAGAAAAGATTTAAAAGGATGTGATATTAAAAACTATAGAGGATCCTGTTGCGGTATAAACCATCCAGTGAAAACTTTTATGACCTTTATAATAATATTCAACGGCAGTCCACCTAAGAAGAGTAAGCTTTACACAACTTAAAAAAGACAAGCTATAAAATGTCCTTATGTTTGCTTTCAAATTAAAAAAACTAAATTCTTGTTGACTGGGTGATTAAGTTTTACTTCTAACTATATAGAACTTTCACATTTGCAATTGCTAAGTACAACATAATAATTTAGCTGTTGGCGTTTAAACAATATCAACAAATTAAAATTAATGGAAATTCATTTCAACTTCAAAATACCAGGATGTTGAACACAAGATTCCATTATAGCGCTGGCGGCGCATATAAACATAGGTAGAAAAAACTAGTAATAAAAACTCGAATGAGTATTTAAAGGCAATTTCCAAATAGAATTTCCGATTATGTATTCAAAGGAAATCATTCTAGATTACATTAAAAATAGATTCAATTAAGTAATTCTGAAACTAAACACAATATGACGTCATATCCCCTCACGCTACATCACAACAAGAATGTGTCACTATAATGTGCACCACGCAACAATCTAACATAAGCATTCACAATGTGGGAAAACCCCATAAACTATAAATAATATAATAGTCCAAGTCACTCACTGGATGGATGGATGTGGAACGCTATGACGTCATTGTTTGATCTTATATTTTAATACAAGGTGTGCATCGGGAGGTGTGCAAATTATTGTGAATTAAAGATTCTCGCCGTAAAAAAAAAGTATAAGACGTCATTGTTTTAGCTCACATTTTAATTTCGGACAAGGGAACGATGTCAAAAAGACGATTTGAGGATTGTTAATTATAAAATACTTTCCAGTACATTCCAGAAAGTTTAATATTTCGTATTTATCAAGCAAGGATAAGTTACTTGGTCTTTTAACGAAAAAAAAGTCGGCGCCGTAGGTGCCCTACAACCACTATTATAAAATACTTTGTGTACATTTCAGAAAGTTTAAAATTTCGTCTTTATCAAAAAAAGGACAAGTTAGTTGGGCTTTTAAAAAAAGTGGGCGGCGTAGTCGCCACGGCGCCCCAGCACAACCTAGTCATTCTAGATTACATTAAAAGTCATTTCAAATCAATACTTTTGAAACTAAACAAAATAATTGCTTTCAAAACTTGCTTCTAACATTACGGAGGTAGAACGAGAAGACATTTTTGAAAAATTCCTTCACCACTATTGTTCTAAATATTATTAGCTATTGTTTGACGTTTGCTTCAACCCGATAGATGTTATGGTTGCGAGAAATTGACAAAATACTGATATTTTTTCGTTTAAAAAAAAATTTCCAGGACATCCAGTTATCGGTATTGTTTTGGCCGTTGCACATCCTTGGGACCTCCTTAGCGTATTTTCAAAGACCCGAACCCTCTATCTGTTATGGTTCAGGAGGAGTTGCAGGATCAAGCTTGACAGACATTTCGAATCTATAAACGCAATTTTTCTAAGGGAAATTGCGTTAGAAATTTTTTTTGAATAAAATGCCTTAAAAGGCAGTGAAACCTGAAGTATTGAACATCAATGCATTAATATATGAAAAAATAACACAGCCGTTCATACATTTATTTTATTTTCAGAGAAATATAAAAGTCTATATTAAATGAATATTTAAATATACTGGTCAACAATGTTTAACTAAATAAAAAAACAAAGACATTCTCCAAGATCATTGTTTGTTTTTGTTTTATGTCAGTATAAATAGTATACATCCGCATAGTTTGAACATTTCTAAATCAGAATGTCACATTTTGAATGTTTAGCTTTATTTTTATCAATATCAATGATAAGGAAACGGTTTTTATTAAGAAAAAATTCAACTCACATTCAAATGTTCTATTATTTAGATTATGAACGACGAAAAGATTGATAACGAACAAAGAAATTCATAATTTGGATTTGCAAAAATGTTAGTATTTATAATTCAATCGCATCGTTAACAAGAGGAGGTAAAAATGATGCTGATGCCTGTGAATGACTAGGCTAAATGATAATTTCTTGTTGATTGCCTTTCTGGACAGAAAATTCAATGTTTAAAAACGATTGCATTAACTTAACCTAGGAGACACACATATTTTTTAAAACTGTTTTTAAAACTCATAACATTTAAATCACTAACTGATACCTGAATTCAAGTAACTAATAAATATTGGGAATGATCATTCATCTTTTTTTTCTGCATCGATAAAGACAAAACATAAGTTAAACCTTTCCTTAAAAATTAGAGTTTTCAAAATGTTTTAGGGTAATCGTAGATTCGTGTCTGATACACAGGAACTTCAACATGCAGAATCGGTCAAACTCATAAGGTAATCTGTGACAAATAAAGCGAAACAATCCAAATCTAATTATTAAAAGTCATTCTCCATTTTTTCACTTTTGAATCTCTCAAAATAGACACAATTAAAACCACAGCTACATTCGACTCTAAAAACTAAAGCCCTATCTCATTGAATGCATTGTTGTAATTTATGGTGCTCCCAGTTGTCCGCAGCCTAGTTTTGTATTTATCTTAAAGTCTTTGTGAAATTTAAAGATTAAAAAAAAATTATGTCTCCCGTAAGATTGTTATCTCAGTTCATGATATATTACAGATTTTCTACGTTAAAAATATTTTATTTCTAAATAAAACACGTCGAAATACGTCGCAGCCATTTGAGGGATTTTTGTTTTCTTTTGTCTCACGCGATTCCAAAATCTTCCAACTTTAAAGTTTGTTTTATGTGATAAAATTTTATCGATAGTTTTTTTTTAAAATTTTATTTTTAAAAAAAGAGAGATGGAAACCGGTGAATAGAAATGGATTTTGAGGAGAGAGTGTATTTAGAGTGAGTAGAGAAGAGTGTGTCGATAACAGTGTGTAGGGAAAAGTGTTTCGATAACAGTGTGTAGAGAAAAGTGAGTCGATAACAGCGTGTAGAGAAGAGTGTGTCGATAACAGTGTGTATAAAGAGTGTGTCGATAACAGTGTGTAGAGAAGAGTGTGTCGATAACAGTGTGTAGAGAAGAGTGTGTCGATAACAGTGTGTATAGAAGTGTGTCGATAACAGTGTGCATAGAAGAGTGTGTCGATAACAGTGTGTTTAGAAGTGTGTGTCGATAACAGTGTGTATAGAAATGTTTGTCGATAACAGTGTGCAGAGAAGAGTGTGTCGATAATAGCGTGTAGAGAAGAGTGTGTCTATAACAGTGTGTATTGAAGAGTGTGTCGATAAAAGTGTGCAGAAAAGAGTGTGTTGATAACAGTGTGCAGAGAAGAGTGTGTCGATAACAGTGTGTAGAGAAGAGTGTGTCGATAACAGTGTGTATAGAGAAGTGTGTCGATAACAGTGTGTAGAGAAGAGTGTGTCGATAACAGTGTGTAGAGAAGAGTGTGTCGATAACAGTGTGTAGAGAAGAGTGTGTCGATAACAGTGTGTAGAGAAGAGTGTGTCGATAACAGTGTGTATAGAAGAGTGTGTCGATAACAGTGTGTATAGAAGAGTGTGTCGATAAACAGTGTGTAGAGAAGAGTGTGTCGATAACAGTGTGTAGAGAAGAGTGTGTCGATAACAGTGTGTAGAGAAGAGTGTGTCGATAACAGTGTGTAGAGAAGAGTGTGTCGATAACAGTGTGTAGAGAAGAGTGTGTCGATAACAGTGTGTAGAGAAGAGTGTGTCGATAACAGTGTGTAGAGAAGAGTGTGTCGATAACAGTGTGTAGAGAAGAGTGTGTCGATAACAGTGTGTATAGAAGAGTGTGTCGATAACAGTGTGTATAGAAGAGTGTGTCGATAACAGTGTGTATAGAAGAATGTGTCGATAACAGTGTGTAGAGAAGTGTGTCAATAACAGTGTGTATAGAAGAGTGTGTCGATAACAGTGTGTATAGAAGAGTGTAGGTAACAAAGTGTAGAATAGAGAGTTTTGAAGTTAGGCGAAGATACTGTGTAGAGAGGATGGTGTATAAAAGAGAGTTTGGAATGAGTGTGTAGAGAAGAGTATTTAGACAAGAGGGTTTAAAGAGGAGAGTGTTGAATAGAGGGTGTAGAGAAGTTGTGGTTGAATGAAGGTGTTGTGAAGAGTGTTGTAGAGAATATTGTGTTTAAAAGTGCGTGTAGTGAAGAAATCTATGGAAGTGGGTGTTGAGGGAAGAGTGTTGAAAAGATTGTGTTTATGATCTCAAGTTGCAAAGAGTTTGTCTCCTTTAACCGATAAATATTATATATTATTTTTTTTAAAAAATGATAACTTTCATTCCATTTTATTGGACACTAAGGTCGAAATAAATGTTATCTTTCTTTTTATTTCATTCAAAGCACTTCTGTCCTACATTTTGCCTATCCTTTACCTATTTCAAATAAACTATGTGAGCCTACCAATGTTCTAGCTTTTCACCGCTTGTTATTTTATCGGATAAGACTTTCTGCCTGGACAGTGGCGTGGCTAGGGTCATTGCGCCCGGGGACATGCAATAAGTCTGCGCCTCTTGTCGGACTGACAGATTCTGGGCTCCGAAGAAAATTTTGAAATTTTACGATTTATATGATTCATTTTCTAAGCATCTGGTATTTTAATGAAATAGAATACTGACTATATTCTCTATTTGAAAAAATACCCTCTTCTAATTATACATGAATGCAATAGACATTGTCTACAACAAATTGATCCCTCCTTGATTTGACTGTCGCAAACTCGTCAATCACGTTGTCAAAATTAATATTCTTAAGTTTTTCTCATTCGATGCTAAGGAGTACAAGAACACTAAAAACAATCTTGTCCCATTGACGCACGTAAATAAGACAAAATAAGCTTCAGTTTGCTAAAGGACCGCCCACAGCTTGCAATTGAAACAGCAATTGTTAGAAATATTTGCAATTAAATGCGCAGATTCGGAAATACGTCATCTCCATATGAAACAATAAAACCAAGAAGATCCATAGGAGTTTCCGTTAGAACTTCAGTCCAGGTACTGAGCGAAATTTGAAGTTTCCGATTCATGTGCACAATTCGTGACCATTGACGTCAGTGTCGTAGAGATTTCCAAAATCTAAGTAATTTTGACGAAGTGTATAGTGAGAAGAATTTTGACGTCTAGTAAAAATCCCAAATTTGGTGTTTAGGTTTTTTAGACGTACAAACCCGTATTGATATCTTCTGTTGGAGTCTATTAAATAAGCTTTTCATAACACGTTCAATTTCTTCTTCTGCAGAAAGTCCTGCATCTCTTGCTAATTCTCCAGGCATCCTCCGATGTGTTCTCATCCTTCTGTCAACCTCGATTCCCCTAGTTGTGCATCTTGTTTTTCCATTGTCTACCGCAACTGGCTCAAATTATCATGAATGTTGACAAGTTCTTGCTACAGAGTTTCAAGATGATGCTTCCTTGAAATTCATTATAGGATCCTGCAACTGTTTCTGGACATATCAATTTTCCCATGTTAAAGTTAAATATACCTGCCAGCAAAAGTTTCTGCATCACATTTGGTTTCCGGCGTCATAGCTGCATATTCTGATATTTTTTCCAACAGCCCTACTAGTTCATCTAGTCCTTCAAAACTAGCTTTAACAGCTTCTGATAATTTGTCCAACAGCCCTATTAGTTCATCTAGTCTTTCAAAACTAGCTTTAACAGCTTCTGATAATTTTTCTAATAGCCCTAGTAGTTCATCTAGTCTTTCATAAATAGCTTTAACAGCTTCTGATAATTTGTCCAACAGCCCTAGTAGTTCATCTAGTCTTTCAAAACTATCTTTAACAACTTCTGATAATTTTTAAAACAGTCCTAGTAGTTCATCTAGTCTTTCAAAACTAGCTTTAACAGCTTCTGATAATTTTTCCAACAGCCCTAGTAGTTCATCTAGTCTTTCATAACTAGCTTTAACAGCTTCTGATAATTTGTCCAACAGCCCTAGTAGTTCATCTAGTCTTTCAAAACTAGCTTTAACAGCTTCTGATAATTTGTCCAACAGCCCTAGTAGTTCATCTAGTCTTTCAAAACTAGCATTAACAGCTTCTGATAATTTGTCCAACAGCCCTAGTAGTTCATCTAGTCTTTCAAAACTAGCTTTAACATCTTCTGATAATTTGTACTACAGCTTTAGTAGTTCATCTATTCTTTCAAAACTAGCTTTAACAGCTTCTGATAATTTGTCCAACAGCCCTAGTAGTTCATCTAGTCTTTCAAAACTAGCTTTAACAGCTTCTGATAATTTGTCCAACAGCCCTAGTAGTTCATCTAGTCTTTCAAAACTAGCTTTAACAGCTTCTGATAATTTGTCCAACAGCCCTAGTAGTTCATCTAGTCTTTCAAAACTAGCTTTAACATCTTCTGATAATTTGTCCAACAGCTTTAGTAGTTCATCTAGTCTTTCAAAACTAGCTTTAACAGCTTCTGATAATTTGTCCAACAGCTTTAGTAGTTCATCTAGTCTTTCAAAACTAGCTTTAACAGCTTCTGATATTTTTTTCCAACAGCCCTAGTAGTTCATCTAGTCTTTCAAAACTAGCTTTAACATCTTCTGATATTTTTTCCAACAGCCCTAGTAGTTAATCTAGTCTTTCAAAACAAGCTTTAACAGCTTCTGATAATTTGTCCAACAGCCCTAGTAGTTCATCTAGTCTTTGAAAACTAGCTTTAACAGCTTCTGATAATTTGCCCAACAGCCCTAGTAGTTCATCTAGTCTTTCAAAACTAGCTTTAACAGCTTCTGATAATTTATCCAACAGCCCTAGTAGTTCATCTAGTCTTTCAAAACTAGCTGTAACAGCTTCTGATAATTTGTCCAACAGCCCTAGTAGTTCATCTAGTCTTTGAAAACTAGCTTTAACAGCTTCTGATAATTTGTCCAACAGCCCTAGTAGTTCATCTAGTCTTTCAAAACTAGCTTTAACAGCTTCTGATAATTTATCCAACAGCCCTAGTAGTTCATCTAGTCTTTCAAAACTAGCTTTAACAGCTTCTGTACGTGCACTCCAGCGTGTTTCAGACTCATAAAATATTATAATTTTAGGCCAATATTGTTTTTTTTTAAATGTTCAAAAACAATCTGGACTAAGTATGAACTTGAAAACTGGGTTGTAATGAAAATATTTGTGGAGCTCCAAACTTCAATCTTGCGAGCGTATTTGGAATACATTAGACTAGTTTACATCAAAATAATATTAAATAATTATTTTTAATACTTATTTTGGAGCCCCCTATCGTGGGCCCCCTATCATATGTCCCCATGCCCCCTCTCCAGCTACGCCACTTTGCCCGGACATGTGTTTAAATGCTAACTATCTGCGGACATTTTTTTTGTGACGTTAAAAAAGAAAAAGGCGCGTTAAGTACGTTTAAGCGGGTAATCTTGACTGTGCTACAAAGAAATCTTCATTGGAGAGAATTATGTCTTGTTAGAGCAAAGAAGACATTAAAACACTATCATTTATCAGTCTAGTTTGTTTGATGTGTCAAAGTTATTTGTAAGGAATTGCCGTAGATACGACTTGCAGTGTAAATTCTAGGCTTAGCCTAGAAAAAAGTAAATAATCTCCCATCCTAAAAGGAAACGATAACTACGTAAAAACAAAACATACTTACAGTTGTTTGCAGTTGGACAAAATTCTCTGTACTGAAACTGTATCGACATTAGGGAAATCACCCATAAATATAAAGGTAATGTAATTGATAGTTCGGTGGTAGCTTGCCACACGATGAAGTATTCTGTAGACCTAAGACAAACAAAGTTGTATATATTTAAAAATATATATTATATATATATATATAAACATATGTATATATATATATATATATATATATATATATATATATATATATATATATATGTATTCATTTAATTATTTACAACATATTTATTAAATAGTCGTGTGTAGATAGATTTGATATAAAGGTAGGAATAATTTCGTTGTTTCATTGCATTTGTCTTCATTATATGATGGTTTGCAACCCATCCTGCAAATGTGATAACAGTATATAACTTTACGTTCATTAATGCAACTTAAGCAATGTTTTCAAACTCGATCTTTGTTATATCCTCAATTATAAATGGTTTAAAACTTCTATAACATAGTTTCGTTTTCCGAAGTTTTAAGCATGCGTTTTTTTTAAACTTTTTTGTTCAAACATTTGATGCTTAATAAACATTTTTTTTTAAATATGTAATTCGAAACGATATCTTACATCCGGTTCTGATGTTAAACCATTCAACGTTTCCCACTGTATACTCCACATAGGCAAAACGTGTGACAGAATGGGCAACAGTTGTCGCGCGCTCTCAATCCTTCTGCCCCTGATCCCAAACAACAAATTCGGGTGCGAGCTGATCAACTCCTGCCACACTGTGCTACCTATCACATTATCTGACAGAATAAAGTATAAAAAAACACGTAAAAACAGAGTTGTTGACGATAAATCCCTTATATTTGAGAAGTAACTCAAAGTATTGATTATGTTCCATATAATACGCAAGGCGCGACAGACAGAGACAGACACCTGTGACATCGAAGGCTGGAGGGAAATTCCAGTGACCCGTGGAGGTCAACTATAGCAGACGACTACACATGATATATAAAGATCAATTAAAATTCATCAATTTAATTAAGTAATATTTAAATTTTTAAAACATAATATATCATAAAACATTTATCTAAAATAAAAAGAAAGGAAAAACAAAAAAAAACAGGGACACAGGACATAGGAAAAAGGAGGAAGTATCTAAAGTTGCAGTGAAAACCACAACGGGAGCAAGATTCTGAAGTTAAGTAAAATTATGAATTTGTTTAATTCCATTTGGAGCCAACGTACCATAAAGTTTTATAAGTCTATTTTCCATGTGGATCCTATCATGGGTATTGCTTGCATATAAAATACCAGTTACTGCAATATCTGAAATACCGTCAGGGTCAACACTGTTAAAATGTTTAGACACAGGGCAATGGGCTGTTTATTTATATTATACAGGTGTTCTCTAAACCAATCTCCAAAAATAAACAGGCTGGGAAACCCTGGAAGACCAATTGGCTCGGCCTGCTCTTGTCATACAGAATAAATTTCATATTTTTGGATACGGTTTTTCAACATATTGTTGCAATTTTACCATCATACATTAAGGACACTAACCATATGATAAAATCTCTGGATTCCTTGGTTTTAAACAATGAAGATCATTTAATATTTACAATGGACGTTTATTCATTGCACACGTCAATTCCTCATGTTGACGGCCTCTATGCAATCTCGTTTTTTTCTAATAAGAAGGCGAATCTAAAGTTCCCGCCAGTGCCATACTACGATTGACTTAGCTGGTCCTAAATTTAAACTCGTTTGAGTTCAACGGACATTTTTTTTCTTCAAATTAATGGAGTTGCTATGGGAACGAGAATGGGACCAAGTTATGCATGTATATTTATTGGCCATTTGAAACACATATGGAGTGAAAATTACAAAGGTATCTCTCGAGAGTACTACAGGAGATACATTGACGATTGCCTTGGAATAACAAAAATGGACATGCAATAATTGCAAAGTTTTATTTACTTCGTTTGTAACTTCCATTATTCAATCAAATTTACTTCAACTATCCATAGGAGTGCTGTTAATTTTTTGGACATACAAATTAAATTGAAAGAAAGCAAAATATCCACATCAATTTTTACAAGTCTACAGACAGCCATATTTTACTTATGTGTGCATCGTCCCATCCTCAATCTTGTTAGAATTTATCCCATTTGAGACTTAAAAGACTCTGCAGTGATGAGACAGACTTTTAAGAGAAAAGTAATGAAATGCTGGATTTTTTTCGAAAGGGAGGTCATACCCGGAAAAGTTTTAAATTTCCGCTACAATCGAATTAAAAACGTGATTTATGCAATTCTTTGCAACAGGTGTAATTTTATTTTATGTGGGTGAGACAGGTCTTGGAGATCGGTTTAGAGAACATCTGTATAATATAAATAAACAGGCTCAATGTCCTGTGTCTAAACATTTTAACAGTGTTGACCATGACGGCATTTCAGATATTTCAGTAAGTGGTATTTTATATGCAAGCAATTCCCATGATAGGATCCACATGGAAAATAGACTTATAAATACGATTAGTCCCCATGTGGAATTAACCAAATACATAATTTTATTTAACTTCAGAATGTTGTTCCCGTTGTGGTTTACACTGTAACTTTAGATACTCCCCTACTTTTTACCTATATCCTGTGTCCTTGTTTGTTTTATGTTTTTCCTTCATTTTTACAAATAAATATTTTATGATATATTATGTTTTTATTAATTTAAATATTACTTATATAAATACGTATTTTTTGTTATTGTGCTGATGAAGGCATTAGCCGAAGCGTCTACCGTCGTGTTAGTTTAAAAATAAAGCTCAATTTGTTGTTTTCATTGCAAAATTTGTCTGCGTATGTTTGTATTTTATTTAAAAGCTTTATCGCAGTCCCATTCTATATTATATATTAATCAATTTAATTACGGTACATTCGATCAATCTGAAATTTTGATACAATGCATTGTTAGGTGACACACGGCTATGTGCAAAATTTCAGCTCGATAGGAAGTAGGGTCATTTTTAACTTTTTTTCCGCGGACGGGTGAGACCACGACAGACAGAAAGAGAGACAGAGAGACAAGAAGATGAAGTTAATATAAGGATTTTTAAAAAAGCGACTTTTCAGAATTCTTTTGATTGTCAACACTTTTTCAACTTTTGTTTTTGGGGCCGTCCATAAAGTTCATCACGACTATTTTTGACTATTTTTAACCCCCCCCTCCCACCTGTCACACACTGTCACAAATCTCGGAACCTCTCCCCTCTAAAGTACATCATACTTTTGAACAAAACTGTTTTGATTAACAAATAATTCAAATTTTATCTAAAACACACGTGACGTCACACTGGGCCTGAACCCCCCCCCCTTTTACCGTAACAAACTGTCACACTTTTGTATACCCCCTCACCCCCCCACTCCGGAGCGTGACTTAGTTTATGGTCGGCCCCTTTTCAGCCTGATCGTTGAAACAAATCGGTTATTTAAAAAATCCAGACACTAGTCACACAATGAACGCATTTCAAAATCGACTATAACTGCAGGGATTCGACTACGATAAAGGCAGAAAACTAAAAATAGTTAAAATCCCAAAATTTCATATTGTTTAGTTTAAAAAAAAACAAAAAAAAACAATTATATCTTCAAATTAGTTAAAACTGACTAGGGGTGGGTGCTCTTGAATTTATAAATTTGCTACTAGAGAAATTTAAACCCCGTTTTATCTTAAAGCAACACAAATAATTACGAATTTATTTTCTTAAAATCAACTAACCTTTGCACATTTCAAATAGGTCTTAAAAGTTTTGACGGCAAAACACCAGTTCCCTTATATAAATTGCAATTTAAGTAAACGAAAAGGCATATTTTTAATATGACCATAAAATAAACAAACATACCCGGGTCAACAAATTTCTTAACATCAAGCCGGATGTATGTCAGTGTTGGACAGAACTCGGACCAAAGTTTGACCAACTCTTCGGATACGATCACGTAGTCCATGAGAATTTTGGTGAGACGCGTGAATTTCTGAAGTTTTTCCCAAAAAAGAAAAAAAACTATTTTATTTTTCAGACCAGTGTAAAAGAAAATGTTTCTAATCGAGTCTTAAAATATCTTAGCTATTACATACACTCCTTCAATGCAGTAAGATTTTTTTGCCCTAAGCTAATCCATGTTTTTTTCATTATTATAGTTTTAAACGTTAATCACCAGACAACCCACTCCATGTCCTACTTCATGACGAGAAGAACAAGAAACCAGTCGAAATATACCTTCTGAAACAAGATTATTGGTCTAAGTCTAATTTATGGTTGCTCTATACAATACGTTATTTTTATTCTATTTTCTTTCAATAAAAAAGTAATTAAAAAGTAATAATTTTTTGTAAAACTTATAATCACGACAAAAAGATTGAGGAGGTTTTAAAAATGCTCTTGTACAGACTTGTATATTTTCCAATACCCATAACATGACCTATTCGGCTTTTTTTCATATATGGAGTATTAATTAATAAACAACAACAAATATAATTAATACAAAATTTCTTTTTTAAAAATGTTTGTGAATGAAATGGACTCGCCCATGACCTGCAATTCTGTCACCACGCGTGGTTCACGATACACAGGCATTCCCTTCTGAAAGAAGCCTCTAAGACAGAGATTTTTAATGGTCCTTCCAGAGCCATCGACAAAGTTTGAAGAACCTTGAGTCCGTTTTCCAAGTCCAAATATATCGACGCCAATAGGACTGTCTAAATATAAATGAGCAAATACGTCATTCTCTTTGTTAATGATAATTAGGAGAAAGCAGAAAACGAGAATTAAAACAAATATATATCAACGATAGATACCAAAATGTAGTTTTATACGTGTATATATATATATATATAGTCAATATATATATATAATATATTATCGACTGATATATATATAATACTATATATATCTAGGGACGATTACATGAACATTTTGGTTTTAAACTATTTACTGCGTGAATGTTCAAACTGTTCATAAAGATTATTATGTCACATTAAGAAAAATCGTTTGCCTACCATGCAATGTTTCCCTCTAAGTCTAAGCTTCGTTGATCCGAGTGCAAAGTTTAATAAAAACTCGTGTGCAAAGTTGCAAATACGTCCATTTTTTTGGTGCAATATTTTACAAAATTTGTTTCGCAGTGATTCTAGACTCCCTGCGTGGCGTCGGTCAAATATCAGCGCAGACGCGTCTGCAGGGAAAATTGCTACCATGGTTCTAACACTTCGCTTACATATCACCTGTATATCAAACACCCATTACAGTATCGGAAACTTCAGCTGAGACTATCTAAAATCTAAAGCAATGGGAACGATTGTTCTGCTCGGCTGGTTATATTGTCAATAATACCCGCTCATCATTTGAACCAAATAATGTCAATACACTTGTCTGTTTGCGTTGTTGGTTAAAAGATGTAATATAAAGAAAACATTCCAGTCTTATTTCGATTTTCGACAAGTATTTTAATAAATGTTACTTATGACACCATACATTTCAATTTTTGGTTTAATCGAAATAAACGAATTTGTCAAAAGTTAAAGATTAAATTTAAATTAATCGTTAACAGCCCTAATATATGTATATATGTTTTTAGAAAAAAGAACAAACCAAGATTTTAGGGCCGTCCATGAATGACGTCACGTGATTTTGACCAATTTTACACCCCCCCCCCTCTGTCACACTTTGACACAAACACTTAGACCCCCCTTTTTTCAATATTACGTCACAAAGCATTGACACCCCCCTAGCCATATTTTCTAAATTGAAAAATAGCCTGTTTCAAATCACTTTTTTGTCATTTAACTATGTATTTAGTGTAAGACTGCAATCTAATATCTTAACACGTGTGAAGCCATTGAAAACGTCAGTAAATAAATTGAAAGCAATCAAATATTTATGTGGAACTTTTATTCAAAGTAGCGCGTTTTGAAATGACGTTGCCATTATTAACCCTACCCCTCTTTTCCCCCAGACACACATCGTCACAAAAGCTCGACCCCCCAGGCGCAGGACGTCATTTATGGACGGCCCCTAAAAATACGACTTATGATGAGAAGAAATTAGTGAAAAATATTATTTCAAATCAGGGTCGTGTTTATACGGTGTTGAATTACATGATAGCAGATGATTTGTTTAGGTTTAAGTACTCTAAAAGAAATGGGAAGCTTATAAGGTGCGTTACTTCAACTGCTTTTATTCTGAAGTATATTTAGCATTCTTCCAAACCGTTCATTGAGCTTGGTATTTTTAGTATAAATGTTATAAACTGTGCTGAGCGGCAAAAAAAAATGAAACAAAATATCCCAACTTTAAAAAAAAATATTGCGTTTATCGTCTTAAAACAATAGTATCAAAGAAATGACACCCATCAATTTTATTTTTTAAAGGTTTGTTTTTGTAAATTCAAAACAGTTATTACTTTAATTTTTAAGACAATTAAAAAAATTATTTAAGAATTTACACAATTCTTTTTACTTAACGAAAACATAATAGTCATTCATTTTAATTAGAAGATAAAGTATTAGAAACTGATTAATAAGAGCCCCAACAGAGCGACTGCTGGTATAATTGTATTATAAACACGATAAACGTATCAAAGATTACCTGCAAACTCCTTTGATTTGATATAAGTCTTATTAGGGAATCTATTAAGCTTTGGTCTTGTTGCTCCTTGATATGCAAAACAGTTATGTAAAACATAAAAATCATTCATATTAGATAGACGGGAAAGTATTTAAAACTGATTAATAAGATGTATCAACAACGCGACTACTGGTATATTTGTATTATGAACAAGTTAAACGTATCAATATTACCTGTAAACTCCATTGATTTTTTATAAGTCTTACTAGGGAACCTATGAAGCTTTGGTCTTGTTGCTCTTTGAACTTGTAGAGCTTAAGGTTAGCGACATACAGCGTGGTTAGATTAGCCTGGTCGAAACACGTCGAAAACGTCGTAAAGTCCCCGATAGCACTGTTGCGATTTCGCTCTGACATTTTCTGAAACATGACGTACATCTTCTCCAAACACATCGGGCATTGCGTGGCAAATTTAATGGCTTTCTGACCTGGAAAAAAAATGTTACGTCTTTACTCAACTTATTGTTTCATGACTATGGAGCGGAATAAAACCATTGACTTTTTTATTAGCGTGATACTGAAAGTTAAAATGCCTCACTTATAATTCTTTAGAAAACGGGACGTCTTTTACGTCTGGGAATTCTCGTATTTTAAAGGAATTTTTATTATTCCCGTTAGATTTATTGCTTACATATATCATTTCATACATATAAGATGATATTGTGTATTCCAGTTCTATGGAAAGAATATTCAAATACTATTTGTAATAGTGTTGTTTTTTAAACGCAAATATATGTATGCTTGACTTTCAAGTATTTATTAGATATAGTTATACTAAGTTCATAATCAGTATGTATACAAGTTGACCAATATATCAAGTAGTCAATGCTAGACTACCCCAATATATAGTAGTTTCATTACTTGACTTAGATTCTAACAGTTATATCAGATGACTTTATATATATATCTTAGATTACATAAGCCTTCATATCTTAGATAAATAATTATCCCGTAGTAGTAATGGTGGAAATATTTGATGATCTTGTAATTTTTAACTTTACCGTTGATAAATTTCAGTCCGAAGTTTTCATTGATTATTTCCTCAAAAAATGTTTAAACTCAGGTTTCTGACCAAAATCAAATGCCCTTGACCTCCAAAGCTCGTCATCA
This sequence comes from Ampullaceana balthica, assembly GCA_944989445.1. Taxonomy (NCBI): domain Eukaryota; kingdom Metazoa; phylum Mollusca; class Gastropoda; family Lymnaeidae; genus Ampullaceana; species Ampullaceana balthica. The sequence goes on from CALYLW010002474.1 coordinate 38,287, forward strand.
TGGAAACCATGGTTCCAGGACTTGCAAACCTAAGCAAATAAATGAATGTTCAAATATTTGAGGCTTGTAGGAATGATGTTTGTGGGGGAGGTTTATTGAAAGGAATATGAAAATTTATTAAGTTGTTTACGATGTTCTGTTTTTGCTCTGCTACTTAACATAACTAAAATTACCAACACATTATTTTTCAATTTTTTTCCAACTCTAATAAATAGAATGTAGTTGATAATGATTTGAATACTTACTATTTTTTTAAAATTTCAACAATGTCTTATTTTTCTAGTTGTTTTTTTTTAGTCTTACTAAGCAAATGTTAGCGATATTTTAATTTATTTTAATCATAAACATTGTAAAAGGGAAAAAAAAATTAAAACAACGCGCAAATGAAACAAACAAGGCATTTATACGTAAGGGATTCCTTTACAGTGGAGCTTTATATTTTTCTGACAATAACCAATGTATCTGTCTACGCCTCATGATTTGTTTATTAAAAAAACACTTAGTATCAATTAGAACTCTCACTTGTAAAATAAATTACTTATTTTCAGCATTCGTAGCGTTTTTTTTAATCACTGTAGAGTTAATTTATCTTTCTTCATTCTTCATATCAACGTTTTGATACACTAGTGTTATATTTTTATATAATTATATTTGAAAACCCGAGTGTTTTTACCCGGGCCATAGAGGATCTGTCAACATCGGGCAACGTCATGAAAATATGACGTAAGGCAATGTCAGGTAGATTGGTCCACGAATGAGGCTGTCTATCTATTTTTTCTTTAAACACTGCCTTGATGAGATCTTGCGTGGAATACGTGTCTCCTTGTTCGGCACTCTTCAGAAGTCTTTTCAATGGTTGCATTTTCTGGGAAACGGCAAGATGTGGTTTTAACACTTGTAACCTTTTATGTGTTTAAAATTACATTTGAAAACAATGGCAGCTATTTGGCTTGTGTAGAATTAGCTAAACGATATTAGCTGCAGGATTTGACATTATTTTTTTCCAAGCTAACTACATACATACAGTAAAAAAGGGATACAAAAGTTAACACTTTAAACATTTGTGTGATTACAAGTTTTAAAGTGATAATGCAAAATAGTGTTTTAAAAAAAAATTTTTTTAGGTAATTCCCGCAGTAAACTTGAGAAGATGACAGAAATTTGTTTGTTACAACAACTGAACTAATTCCAATGAGTATCACGCGTAAACAAATTAAAATGTTTCAATATATCATGAATGGTTTAGTAACCATTTATGTGCTGGTAAATGTGAAACAAATCACCAAGGTACATCTAGTGAAACAAATCACCAAGGTACATCTAGTGAAACAAATCACCAAGGTACATCTAGTGAAACAAATCACCAAGGTACATCTAGTGAAACAAATCACCAAGGTACATCTAGTGAAACAAATCACCAAGGTACATCTAGTGAAACAAATCACCAAGGTACATCTAGTGAAACAAATCACCAAGGTACATCTAGTGAAACAAATCACCAAGGTACATCTAGTGAAACAAATCACCAAGGTACATCTAGTGAAACAAATCACCAAGGTACATCTAGTGAAACAAATCACCAAGGTACATCTAGTGAAACAAATCACCAAGGTACATCTAGTGAAACAAATCACCAAGGTACATCTAGTGAAACAAATCACCAAGGTATATTTAGTCAGATGGAATCTAAAGGCAGTTTAAAAATCTTTTGCCGCTCTGAACATATGTTTAGTCTAATTTACGCTGGTTATTTAGGGGATGGGGGTTCTTAAAGAATCTAAAGGCAGTTTAAGAATCTTTTGCCACTCTGAACATATGTTTAATCTAATTTACGCTGGTTATTTAGGGGATGGGGGTTCTTAAAGTTTTAAAAGTGTAGCTGAAACTATTCCTCCAGTTTATAAAAGGGGTATCAATTATAAAATTAGAATGTTGCGTCCGTATTCAGAAGCGAATCAGAAAACGCTTGATAGATAAAGTAAATGAGCATAAGGGTAAAACATGTGAGCATAATGGTAAATCTTACAAAGGAATAGGTGAGGCAGGAAGATTTTTAAAAAGTGATTTAAAACGCATTCAATGACATTATGGGGCAGCAATCAGAAACAATTCAGTGGACATGGTTAAAATGAAAATAAGTATTTGTGCAATATTCCACCATCGCGAGGTTAGGCATAATGATTGTGGTAGTGGTGCCCACAAGATAAAGATTTAGAAACAGAAAATAAGAACTGTCGTACCCTATTTGTGATGAAAATTATTAAACCTATATTTGAGGAGATTTCATCGTATGTTCTAAGAACCTCAACTCATACATTCATGATATAGTAAAATAAGGCATCAAGAGTTATTTACCATTACTACATGTATGATGACACAATAGTTAATAGCAATGGGGGGGGGCATGAAAAAATTGCCTTAAATTTTGGAAAATATTGTTTTCAGACATTTTCAAGAATCCATAAAAGCGTGTATCCTTCATGCTTATTCAACATTTGGATAAAATTAATGCAAAAAGAGCTAAAAAAAAGTATGTATTATCAAGCAAGGAATTAGATTTTTTGTAAAAAAAAAGAGTTTTATGTTGCTGGGACTTTATAAATTTCATAATGTTCCCTTAAAAATGTAAATTTGTAATTTGTTTCAATTTCCTTTAAATATAACTTTTGTTAAAATTAATTCACATTTAAAATTGTAACTCAAAGATTGCATATGGGATTGATGTGTAAATTGGCAGGAATGTTCTTTATTTATGAATTGTTGTGGGCAAGTTGTGGCATTCTATGGTCTTTAAGCCTGTTCAAAACACAAATGAATTATTTAGGAAAATGTTATCCACTACCCTAAAAGAATTTCATCGAAGGACATGGATATCTAAATAACTCAGCTACATTTCATTTTTTGCTCTATTTCAATCAATATAGAAGAAATTTCTAGTATGAGAGGGCTCTATAACATTACAAATTTTTAACGCCCTAGGTCTATTTGTTTTTGATATACATTTATTTTCTATTTGCGTCATATTTTAACATTGTTCGCAAGTTTACCCTAAAAAGGTTGGAGCATTTTACAACAAATTACTTCAATTTTTTAAAAAAAAATTTTTGTTGTTGAATTTTTAAAAATTGATTTTATACTTGGTTTTTAATAACTGTAGCAAAAAATAGTCAAATTCCAATATTTCAATTTAGGGGTTTAACCTGCCCTTAAAGTTGATTTTTTTTTAAAATGAGGTAAGTAATTAAAAAAGAAAAGAAAAGGCGAATTTAACAAATGTAGCTAATTGACAGCATTGTTGCCAGACTGGCCTCTTCACATCAATTGAACAATGTATTTAATATTTATTATTATTATTATTATTTTATAAAGACATACTTGCGTGAAATATTTCTAAGGCTTTTTGGACCGCTTTTTTATTTATTAAAATTGTTTTATATTTTATTTTGAATTAATAAAATTGTAATCATGAATATGTGTAACATGGTGTAAATTGAGTAATTGTATTATTATTATTATTATTGTGTGTGTAACAAATGTGGGGGGGGGCTGGGAATTCGAATAAAGCACTTAAGTTTAATGTTTAATTATGTGTGAATAAAAGGTTTTAAAAAGATAACCTTGTAAATTTGTTACGCAAAAAATAAAAACTGAAGAAATCTCTTTTCTTGATCGAAACTTGTAATCCGCTCTCATTTACCCAAATAGATGACAAGGAATTAGCCACCCATAACAAAATGCTGGCCCTGAAATTTTCCTCAGACCTTTTATCCTTCTCCGCTGTAGGCCAGTATGTAAAATGCAGTAGAAAAAATACATCAAATTGTATGCCTATTTTCAAAACCAAATAGGGAAATGGGAAGCAGTTCAAACTTGAAGACGTGATTCCTAGTGTGATAGCTGATAAATTACTTTAAAATAATATTTCTTATAAGCTGTAAACTTTTAATCGTGTCACTAATTTTGTGTTTTACTTCTTACAACTTTGAATTTTTTACTTAATTACAGCGAAGACATAATTAAAAATATATCACACCAAATAGGTACTTTATTTTCCTTTTTTAAAAATTATGTCTTTACGACACCTTGGCTTTTTTCATCTGGCAACACTGACTGGCAGAAAGAGTCCGAGATGTCTTTGAATGCTAATAGTAAATTTACTATTAAATCAGAGGCTCCTTGGATCGAGCTTCCTTCCCCAGCCGTACTCGCCATATTCCACTATTTATCTGATGCTGACAAATTTTCAATGTCTATGGTAATGAAAATATATTTTAAAAAAACAACAACATAGATTAACTACGGATAACACAAAGTAACAAAGTTAGCAATGCGCTCATCTATTATTACTATTACTATTACTATTAATCATTTTAATTCTACTCATTTTACAACAGTATGTCCACTACGACTGTCCTGTCTCACGTGCACATGATCATAAAACAACTAGTCAATCGGATATATATTATATTATGTAATTACATTTGACTGCTAAATTTGCTCTCCAACTGTCTGTCCACTACGACTGTCCTGTCTCCGTCCTCCAGCTCCGTATATAGGTGTAATGTTGCCCTTTTAAAGAACACAAAAAGTTTCGGTGAAATTCTTTCCTGTCTATCTGACGTGTCCAATAAAATGGCATGTCTCTCAGTAGCAGTCACTGGTACCCTTAAGGAAATATTTCTCCCTTATTTTCATCTTCCAAAGTATTGAAATTGTAACATTTTAAACTGTTTTTATATCATTTTTAAAAATAAAAGTGTGTACACATTTAATAATATCCAAAATATTTAACCCAGCGGAGCAAAATTGGGTGTCAATTCTAAAAAATCAAAATCATGGTGAAATAGTAAACATTTCATAAAAAAGACACTGGATGTACTGGTCTGACCTTTTGTTATAAACAAGACACTGGATGTACTGGTCTGACCTTTTGTTATAAACAAGACACTGGATGTACTGGTCTGACCTTTTGTTATAAAAAAGACACTGGATGTACTGGTCTGACCTTTTGTTTTCAACTCGTTATAAGTATATCAAGAGATAATATAATAACGAGACACTAAAAGAAAAATGATTTTTTCAAGTCATTTTTGCTAACTATTTTTTTCTCCTTCACTGCTTATTTTTTCCATAGATATATCACTCAAAGAATTGTTTTCCTTTCCCCTGATCATTTTGAAAAAAAAATTCCCTGTTATTATTACTATGTTTTAGAACCATATTCATATTAATCTAGAGTGCACATTTTAAAATAATTTAAGAGACTCTATTTTATTATTTATTTATTTTAAAATAAAACCACATTTCAGCATCCTTTAATACAAATTTGAGAAAAGTAAAAATTAAACTTGAATTTGATTTAAATTTGTTTTGTGTCACAAGTAAATAGGAAAATTGGCAGACGCGGGAAGTTATAAACATCAATACAACTACAAAGCACTAATTAGATAAACCACAAAAAAAAATATGAAAGTCTCACATTTTAACAGCCATAAACAGATGATTTATTATGTTCAGAATCCACAGAATTTTTTTTCACAATGAGTAATGGTTATGTAAATTAACTGCTTGTAATGTCTAAACTGAAATAATATCACCATGAATGTTTATAGCACATTATTGTTATGACAAATCATCATCAAAATGTCATTACAATTTTTCACTTATAAACTGAACAGAACGGGGTTTTTTTCTCTTTCTGTCAGTATTCACAAGATGTTCCTTTGTTTTTTTTACAAACTATTTCCGTAATAAAAACATTGGTCTCCCTCTAAAAGATGTTGATATTATTTTTGCTATGTTACTTTTTAGTTAACTATATGTTTGTATCTCTTCTCAACAAATATAAAATAAAGACTTAGTTTTGGATGTTTTTAATTCACACCACGTATGTTTTATCTTTAACGAAATTGTCATTTTCCTCTGTAACTAAATTCCAGATAATGGTAGAAATTGTGCAACATTTGTAAGCATTGTTTCAAATAATTGTTTTCATAATTACATGTGGATTTTTCCACAATTTTTATTAATCTTGAACATCATTTAGAGAAAAAACAAACTATGACGTCTATTCTGTGAGAGAAAAAAAAATTATTGTTCCGTCACTTATTATAAGCTTGTACGATCGTCACGCCACAGAACAAGTATAGCAAAGTCCACACATCAGACTTAACTATTATATTACTAGCGGTGATGTTACATTTTACACAAGTTTCAAACAGTAACTGCGTATATTTTAATCAGTTTACGAGATGGGCAAAGTTCAAGTTTTTCTTTACTTTAAAAACAAAACAGATTTGCATTGGGTAATTGTACTTGCATGGGAGAAGCAAAGAAGACGGGCCTTACGATTTTTAATTTTACATTGTCTAAAACAAACAATATTCTTCAATGGCTATAAAAATCGGAAAATACCTTTGAAATAAACATTTGCAAATAACTGTGGGGTTGGTGCATCCATTGTGAAAAAAAACACTATTGGAAGTCACTCTATTACAATACAATTTATAAGAATAAAAAAGTATATTTTCATCTAAGCAAGAATACCAGTAATCAAACTGTTCTAAGCTTTCGTGCATGTATCTACATCACATTACATATTTTTATGAATGGTAAAGAATGAGATAGTTTGCGCTAATCAATAAGGAATTCATCCGAGAGAGTCTTAAGAACGCATGTAGTGTTAACCATCGAAAACTTGTACGGGTGTCTAAAAGATGAAATAGAGGAACAATATAATCTCTTACTTGTACTATAAAATAATTGAACTTTCTAAAATAATTCAGAGACCACTGACCACATGGCTTTATAAAAACGGTTTTATGTGATTATGCAATTTTAACTAAGATAGTATGCTCTATAAAGTTAAAAAAAACATTATCATATTATATATATATATATATATATATAAATTTATTAGAAAAAAAATTCTATACCAATTAAAAAATTTAGGAAAACAAGTAAATTTAAAAATACAAAATTATTCGGAAACAAGGGGTGTCCCTTAGTCCATCCAGCTCCGAATGAATACCTAACTCTAGTTAAGGCAACAAAGGCGGCTGGTTATTGCGAGAAACCCTCAAAGCCGTGGCCTGTGAACGCTGCGTCAATTGCCAACAGACCGACATGGTCTGTGGACGCAATAATCTTCCGTATAGAATGAGCCTCTATATAGACAAATTTAATAGTTGCATATATTAATCATTTAAATGTTATATTAAAATTAGAGGCCGTCCAAAAATGACGTCTCTCAAATTTAGCCGACCCCCCCCCAACCCATCACATGTCACAAAAATTAATACCCCCCTCTTCTAATATGACGTCACATAGCTTTGCTCATGACGTCATTTATTAACTGCCCTGGTGTGGAGCTGGGAGTCATTCCGAAGAAAGATAATTTGATATTTTCAATTGTTTAAAAAGTACTAAGCTAAATTTACAATCATAAAGTTTTCTAAGCAATTTTAGATCAGAATTGAATAGAATTACTTGCTTTAAAACAAAATCTCCTTAGTCATGTTTCACAAAGGCCAGACACAAAATTGGATTTACACTTTGTTCACTTAGAAACAAAACAGATTTTTAAATTTTTGTTGGTGTTTTGTCACAACTCGCATAAGGTAAAAGAAAGGCGGGCTTTGGTCCCCAAAAAAAAAGATGTTATTTTACGAGTTATATTGCCCTTTAATATTTTACAATAGATTATTTATGCATTTTTTATAATTTTTTTTGAAAAACTGACGACACATGAAATGATTGAAATAACAGAATTTGAATACCTGAACGAATCATTTGTTTTCATTTACTCGGCATTACATAGAAACTAGAACGACCCCCGGCGTAGCATACGCCTCAGCTTTGCTCATCATATATAGTGCAAAGAACGGGGGAGGGGGGTGAGAGTACGGACACAAACAGCAGCACGAAATAATGAAAAATAGCGAGTAAACGTGGAGAACTGCGCACTGAGGTTGTTGTTAACCGCCCACCACCCTTTATTACCACCATCCCTTAAACATAAACTGTGATTGGCCGACCCTAGCGAGGGTTAATAGTCATGATTAGGGTTGTTTATTTCATGTTTTTTTCGCAAACTGGTTATCCGTTATGTAACTCCGATTTTAAACTGATTTAACTTTTATAGCTGACTTTACAGAAATTATGGGGTATACCGGACTTGGCCAGCGGCTCCAGCAAATCCGAAATCCAGCCATATTTACAAATTCGGCTCCGGCAGAAATTTGCTTCATAAATCAGGCCAAATCCAGCTTGCCAAAGTTGTAATAAAATATATATTAATTATAGCTCCGGCAAATTTGGAATCCGGCAATTTTTACAAATGCACCTTCGGCCCCTGCCGGATTTCACTTCATAAATCCGGCCGAATAAAATTCGATTTAATCAGCTTGGGTTAATTTAAAACGGATTGTCATTTTCATATTCGATTATCGTTTAACAGCCTTTGTCATATTGGAAAAAGAGGGAAAAGAGCGGGCAGAAACAAACATTTTTAAAAATTTTAATTTAAAAAAAATTGTTCCTGCTAGGGTTTGATACCAGGATTTTCCGCGTGCATGGCGGACTTGATAAACTCTACACTACGAATCATATGTTATTCTGTGAAGGAAAAACGCAACTGAACGGCAAGTCAACGTTAGACGCTTTGTTGCCACCCACGCCCCCACCCCCTTTTTATTTTCTCTTCATCCCACCACGCTTGTCAAATGTGATTT
>CALYLW010002475.1:0-46866 GCA_944989445.1 Ampullaceana balthica
CTTATCATAAATCAGCCATCTCCCTGCCATGCCCGTGCAATCTAACATCTCACTAATGTCTTTTTGCCATGTCTCCTCGCCATCTCCCTGGGATTTAGTTACTATTTCTCCGTCATTTCCCAACTACATACAAACCATCTCTCGGACCATCTCTCGGATCATCTCTCGGATCATCTCTCGGACCATCTCTCGGACGATGATATGTTAATTTTCAGACTGCTGTTAAATTTAACAAACTTCCATGAACTTTAATTTTACACAATCTTTGACCTCTTTCCAATTTTACAAAATGACCCACCCCTCCACAAATGTCATACCCACTAAGAAAATAATTGCCATAAACATATCTTGATTATTAAGTTAACTTTTCGATCCCTTACTAATTGGTTCACTGTTACATTCACCAATGGATATCATTTTTATACTGCTCTTATTAAATATATATAATTTGCAATGTCACGTCTGTAGTGTCTGTCCGTGACGCTACTAATTTTAGAAAGCAGGGAAAACCAAATTACTGCAACAATGCATCAAAACGTGTGCAAATTAAAGATGCGCTGTAAAAAAAAATTATATGACGTCATGTTTTAGCTCATATTTTAATTTTGGAAAAGGGAACAATGTAAAAGGAGGATTTGATGATGGTTAATTATAAAATGAAAACAACAAAGGGGGTGCCGTAGGCGCCCTTCAACCCCTATTATAAAATACTTTGTGTACATTTCAGAAAGTTTAATATTTCGTATTTATCAAACAAGGACAAGTTAGTTGGACTTTTGAAAAAGGTCGGCGCCGTAGGCGAACTTTAAAAAAGTGCATTTTTTCAAAAGAAATAGATTTCAGCTGAAAACTTCCATCATTTTTGACGGGTGATACGCTAGTATAACATAATTACTAAAACAAAAGAAACAGGATAACACCTTTTGAAAATGTTTCCAGCTAGCCAAACAAAATTTAGAATCTTTTCTGCCGGCCGTATTCCCTCTGTTCCCAAGACACACACTAAAACATTTGGTGAAAGATCTTTCTGTTTTTGCGCACTCAATGAATGGAATTCTCTACCGTTTCACATTCACAGTATTCCAACAATATTGAATTAAATGATAATTGTGTGTGCTACTAATTTTATGTAAAGCGCTTTGAGCCTAGCTGCTTTCTATGGGACTGCACTACATAAATTATGAAACTATTATAATTATTTCATTTGTCTGATGGATTTCTTATTTTAAAAACGAGTATGAAGCTGAGTCCAGATACTATATATTTTTTTTATTAAACACTGTAAAAATATTAAGCTGTTTTAAGTTTAACGTTTAACAAACATTCCACCAAGTACAAAGAAAAATAACATTGCTGATTTTGTTGTTCCTTTTTATTCACACACAATTTAAACGATAAATTTTCCCCAGTTCACTTATGGCGTCGGTAAGGAAGGGATTGCCACCAAGCTTATTTATCTCTTGTTGAATTCTGTTTTTTAAAAAATACAAACAAAAAATGGTTTTTTTTAAATGTGCGAAAAATGTGTACATAAATATTAATATTTCAAACGAACAGTTTACATACGTTTATTAGTGCTCGATTTAAGACTTATTTTAAAATTTATAAATCCCAAACTTCCAAAATATTTTTTAAAGTCTTAAATCTCAAATTAAAAAAAAATAGTTTAGGCTTTTTAAAATTTATCTAAATATTCTATAAAACTCATTTAATTTTCCCCTAAAAAGGAACAGTTTTGAATGGATTTTACTCTGCTTCCATTTGGCAAAGGACTTTCCGCGTGTAATCAAAAGTTCCGACTTTCTTCATGTATTCCACACAGTAGTTTTTCACGTACTTGTCTGAAGTTCTTTGTTTCAGTATATCTTATAGCCATGTCATGGAATTTATATTAAAACAGTCTACGCTACTTAATTTGCGAGATTTTTTTTTATCTCAAGTGAAATTAAGAAGGAAACATTTTTTTAAAAATTATTTTCTTTCCAAATCAGAATTTACCTTGCAATTACAAAATCTGAAATTAATTTTAGTTTAGTCATTGTTACAATAAAAGGAATTGAATTTATTTTAAACGGCGGCTGTTTTTATGTTCAAATTTTTTAATATATATCTTTTGTTTTAATTATAATAGATGTAAATATTTGACATGCTTAAAATAATCATTTTGTATGTGGCGGAAATTAATATTTTGAAATAAACAGTTTTAAAGCCGTTCAAATTGCAAAAGTTTTTTTTTAAACCTAACTGTGTGTCTATAACTGTTTGATCCCAAGTCATATATAATTGGATCTGCAACATAAATGAACAATAGTTAAATTAGAAGACAAATATAAATAGAACGGGCACAAGCGCAATGATAGCCATTTCTTCATCCTAGCACACAAAATTTGAAGCAAAAATATCACCAATGCATTCTCATTAATTCGTTGCTGTTTTATGAAATTCATAAACCAAATAATAAATTCAGCCCTGGAATGTAAATCTGAGCTCAAGAAAACCATCATGAAATATGGCAATTCCAAATAGATCTTGAGCGTGCGAAAAAATTAAATACATCTTGAATATTTAAAAATGGGGCTTTAATTTCCTTTTTTAAAAATATTCATAAATTATTTTTTGTATCCATTTTATTTTGTTAGAATATTAATTTAAACTTAAAATATATAAATCCATAAAGCTATCAACCAAGAAAAAAGAAACTAGACTTAGAGGGAGGTAAGTTAACGTCACCTAGCCATATCTCTGAAGTTATCTCTCAATGTCATGCACATGTCAGCTCGTGCAGGTAACTTGTGCACATGAAGTACACTGCCCCTGATTCATCAAATAACATCTCAATAATTTATTTTTATAATTTCCTCTATCGTAGACACAATTTCCAATAGAGGGGCAGTTGGTCGATATAATTTTTTTTCTCTTATTCCTATGAATACAGTTTTATGCTCTATGCCTTCAGTCACTCTTTTATGTTGTTCTAGAAGCATTTCATGTTACCGCTAAAAAGCCGCCCTCTATATGTATAGTTAGACTAAGTTCACGAACTGCGCATAAAAAAGTTTGAGGAATTCAATAGATACCGTGGAGACTAATTTTATAGTTAATATGACTAAAATTATCTAAACTAAAATTTTATAACCTCGTACCATGTAATGATTATTGTGTAGAATACGGCGTGATATTTGATATAAATGAAAAACTCACAAACAAGGATACTCATAACTTGTGTGTCACTCGGGTCAGCCCGGATGGCGTGTATGATAAGGAAAGAAAATTTCCCCTCTGTGATGTCTTCGCAGAAGCTTCCGCCGCTGTTGAACTGTAGTTAAGTCCATTTGCATAAGATGATCAGTTTAAGATGAAAAATGGAAATGGAAAATTTTTAAAAATTAAAAGTGGTTTTTATACTTCCCAAAGCTCAAGAAAAATATCTTAAAATGAATAGTGCAATATGTATTTATATGAATTTAACAATGTTTATACTTCTTAGTAATAATGATATTTTTTTTTATAAACTAACAGGTAAATATATATAAACATTTGGATTTTCGTTCTGTTCAATATTTGTTGGATAATAAAACTTATATCGTCCTGCCATTTAAAGAAAATAACCGGGTTTTTTTAAAGTTTTCAGGCGCAAATTTAAAGACATTTTTCAAAATAACACAATGATTTCATTTTTAAAAATATGTTTGCGTGATTTTGAAAACGTGCAAGTGTTCATTTGTATCGAAATATGTGTCAGCTATTTTTTTTCCTCAGTGTGCTCGCGCGTATTTAAATAACGTTTGTGTGAATACTCACTTCTTCAGATGTAAAGTTTTCGTAATCATTGATTATTTGAATGTAGATACCAAAAATGTTCATCAGAGGCTGGAAGTTACTAGTACATTAGAAATGATTAATAGCTTCAATAAATGTAACCATAGAGAAATCTTGCACTTAACAATAGTAAAACATAATTGTTATTTGTCTAAATTCTAATTTTAGAACCTAATGTCAAACTTTAAAAATAAGCACCTACTTTTAATACAAACTAAAATTATATACTATGGCGAACAAAAATTTAAATTAAATAATTCCAAATTTCTATTCCATTTAAACTTTAAAGCTCATGAAAATATATCAAAGATCAGTGATAAATTAAAGTTTTTAATTTGTTTGTCGCTTCATCATTATTATTTATAAGGGCATATTTTAGTTTTCAAAGTGATTCTTCCCACAAATTGATAACAAAATGATCATTGATCGTAATAATATTTTTCAAAATCTTTGATTTAAATGATAAAGTAGTTTCTTCTAACAGATTACCGGTTCTCAGACCATGGAACAAAGGCTTTTTACCTCTGGATGCCGGCTTTATAAACTTTTTTTAAATTAAAAAGATGATTCTCCTTATTCGAATAATTACACAATAACGATCCAGTTTTGTGTCCTAGTGTGAATCAAAATTGGAGAAAAAAAATATATTAATAATATTTCAATTAATAACTATTAACTATGTTATTTTTTTGAAGCTACGTACCTTTTGTTTAAGCTGAAGATCTGCATTAATTGAAAAATGAAACTGACGACGAATCCTGTCTCTGATTGTATTTAATAAAGAAAGTTAGAACAACATATAATTTCTTTAACTTGTATCTACTTTTAACTAGTTTTCTCTTTACAAAAAAAAATTTGAATATAATTTACAAATAAATTTGAACAATTAAAGAAAAATTTTGAACATAAGTTCAGAAAAGTAAAGGGCAAAAAATAGTTATTTTTAAAATATTACACAGGCTACTTCCCTTTTAAACTGTGCTGAACTTGTATAAGTTATAAGGAGTTTTCATATTTTGTTTCTTGGTAACGAAGATTTAAATCAAGTTAGGTGCTTTCATTTGAACACAAGTGTGTTGAAAACTTTTTCACCCGATCAGAATTAAACAACCGTAACAAGGGCGGCTATAGGTGCGTGGCGGCCCAGGGGCAGGCAAAGAATTGTGTCACGTGTGACTCACGAGTTTGATGACGGAAAGGTTACGTGAGTGAAAGCGCGGGATGAATGTTCGAGAGTGTTTTCAAGTTCGCCGGAATGTAGGGATTATGTTTCAGCGAAGTGTAACCTCAATTTGATATTTCTGTACATAGTGTTTGTATTAAAGTTATTTTGTTGACAATAGTACTTCAATGATTTATTACGCGAAAGTTTGTGATATGTGAGAAAACTTACAATACAACACATATTCTAAAAGCAACCAGTTACAAATTGGTTGCCCTTTAATAATGTTTTTCTTCCTACACTGCCATCAGAAGTGCGGTTATTAATTCTTTTGAAATCCTTTATATTAACTCGTGGTGTCTGAGCCCTTGCTTGCTTGTTTGTCGAAAAAACTTTGGATCAATTTTTAACCCACTACCTCGTAAGCTAGCAAGCTGGAATTTAGCAGGCAGTTTTGTGCCGATGATAAAAACGAAGTATCAAAATTTCAGATTGATCGCATGCACTGTAATTAAATTATTGAATTTTTAGATTATTTTACTTATCTCTATGTATCACGTTATTTTTTGAGATAGAGTGTCGCGGTGCTTATTATATTGAACGACCTTTATAATACTATCCTGTTGCGTAATTCGGTGCGTATTATATGGACGATAATTTTAAAAAATATATTCCCGATCGGTGCGCATTATATTAAACATGTTTTACGAGACATAACTCAAATTTAGGATTTTTGGATTGTCTTGCGCTGCGTATTATAATGAACATTCTTTTATTTGTGTCTCGTATATAAAGGATTTATAGTCAAAAAATTAATTTTTAACGTTTTTTAAAAAAAAATTTATACAATTTTCATATCATAATATTTTAAGAGATGTTATCTTTTTTTTAATGTTTCTTTTTGTTCGAGATATTTCTTAAACAGTTTTTTTGTGTTGATGGAGAGTTAAATGAAGATGAAAAAAGAACTTTTAGCGGTGTATATCTGGCTCTCGTTCTTAGACAATTGAGTGTATTTAAAATGGGAAGTATATATTAAACAAAACCTTAGGCCTTATAAAAAGAAACGTATACAGATGCAATAAGAATATAATCACTTTGGTGAGACCTGTACTAGTATTTGCATCTTCTGTACGGGACCCATCCACCAAAGAAAACATTGATAAACTAGAACAAATTCAAAACAGAGCTGCCAGATTCATTACTGGAGAATATTCAAAACTCACAAGAATAACACCATTAGTTAAATCATTAAACTTTGAAACTTTAAACACTAGAGGATTGAATAACCAAGGGTAAAGTAGTAATAATAAATAAAGCAATTAATTCTAATTTAGAAATACAACACAAAGATAACTTAATACAACCCTCAGCTAGACATACGGATATAAACACCTTCCTTATTTCGTATGTAAGAACAAACTTATACAATTTCTCGTTTTTCCCGTCCGGAATTCGGGCGTGGAATGGGTTGCCTGAAGAAACCAGGAATCCAACAATTTATCAACATTTACAACTCTAATAAGAATGCAGCACTAAACACAAAACATAGATAATAAGCGTAGGACGCAATAATCTTCTGTATAGAAGTAGCGTCTGTAACAGATAAGATAAGATAATTGTGTATAGTATGAGAATGTTTCTATGCCAAAATTAATTTAATTCTATAGTGTCGAACCTCCAGCTTTGTTTCAATTTGTATTATTGACTTACTTCTGATGGCCATCGACTTGTACTCGTCTTCTGTTGGACAAGTGAAAGATTCCCTCCAGTAGAGATCCATGCCTTGACCACTGTGAGTCTCTAGCATGCTTTCTGCCCATAAACCATGTTAAGTACATGTGAAAATCTCCAAAATTTTCAACAAAATATAAATATCAGCATATTTTATTATCTTTTTTTTAAAATTAAAAACCTAGTATTTACTTTGAAGGAATATGCCTGTTACTCTTAAAAAATGCAAGTTAAATTTTAAAAATATTTTAAAGGCATTGTAACGGATGCAACCAAATAAACGTTTCGTTCAAATGTGCATGTAATGAATTACCTGTAAATACTTTGATTGCCTCCTCAATTTTCCCCAAGGTAAGCAGTTTATCCAAGGCAAGAAAGTAAATATAATTTGCAGTGTTTATTGATTGAGGTACGCCAAAAATGCAATGTGTCGCTGAAGGTAAAAATTCCGGAATTAAATAATAATGATAATTTATTTTACATGTGTTGCAGGAACAAAACAACCTAAGGTCAAAAGGTGTTGTTTTATCCAGAGGCGTCACTAGGGTTGGTGTCACCCGGGGCGGTAACTCATGGTGTCACCACCTCCCGACTTAACCCATAGAACTCCTCCGATTCTTCCAGTGCTAAATAACAGGAACATAAAGAATTTACATTTTTGCGTCACCCTTTGTGATGGTGTCACCCGGTTCGGTCAGCACCCCTTAGCACCCACCACCTAGTGGCGCCACTGTTCATTGTAACATACTAATTAATTTCGTTACGGTGACCCATAAAAGAATACTCAACAAAAGAGTGCAGATGAAGATTGGAGGCGATTGTTCTAATAGATACTAATATTTCAAGATGGACTACCAACGAGGTATAGCACTCTTATGTTTGCGCCAAATTGTCGTCGCTCTTTTAGCGTGCGCTCTTTAATGACATGTGACAACATATTAAAGAAGGAAACTGTTCCCACCCTATTTCAGACAAGCCTTCAACTAAAACAATTGTTTCTTAATTAATTCCGTCGAGAAGGGGTGGCCTCTACGGGGCTCGGCGGACGAATAGGGTCGCGGGTCGTGGATCTGACCGCGACCTGAAACCGACAACTCCTGGCAAGCAATGCCGAAGTCCGATATGTTAGGTTTTAGGTGCTAGTCACATATGATTTCAATCGCTGTACGGATCTTAGGCAAAGCATGTAGATGCAATGCCGATGATGAAAACCACAGTACCCGTTGAGGGTCGGTTTACTCCGAAGCGACGGTTTCGTCCCCCTCATTTTACTAGCACCGCCATTGAGCGGTGCCGGTTTAGGGCCAGGAGCGCCACCACGGATTATCAAAAGGTACCACGAGCACGCAGCGGACGCCAGCTCTGAGGAAACCTTCCAGTGGGGGTTAGGTCTTAGGTAGGTCTTTGGTGATCCCCCGCTCAGGGCGGTCCTAACCATGGAGACCCGTATGCTTTGCCGGGGTGGCGCCAAAGTGGTAGCCGGTCGTAGTAGGGAATTCCAACCGTCGTTGTGAAGCTAATTTAGTGGGAGGCATTTTCGACTCTATGTCCTGGATGTCCAGGTGGCCGCTTCAGAAGCGATTGCTCCGGGAGGGGGGTTCTCAGCTGTTACGTCCCCCAGGGGGCCAGACAGCTGAGGGGATCTTTCGGGAAGCCCCACGAAGAGCTCGGGACTGCTGATTTTCTTCCACATGTAGGATAATTAATTAATTAAATGTTATTTTTTTAAAGTGAAAGTTTTCCTTACATACTTTTAAAAAAATTTGTTAATTTTAAAACAAACTCGGCCAACTCTTGAGCGTGTTCAAAATTTAAAGGTAATTTGGCTTACTTTTGCAACTTTCAAAATTAAAGTCAATCATTATTAAAGAATTATTTATGCCGGAAAAGGTATAACGTGGTATTTTGACTCTAAAGTAATTCGAGTAAATTCTCACCATCGGAAAGATGGAAAATCTTTCTGATAAATTAAGTTTCTTAGAGTACATTACAGGGGGGTCCTCGTTACGACATTGATCAGTTCTTAAGATACGTCTTAATCCGAATTTCAGTTTATATATAAACAATATAATAGTCCAAGTCACAGGTTGGTTGGAGTATGTATGCGTAACACTATGACGTCATTTTTTAGCTTATATTTAAATATATATACAAGACGCGCACAAGGAGGTATGCAAAATAATTATAAACTAGACGCCCCGCGGAGTAGCATACGCCGCAGACTTGCTCATAGATAATGCAAAGAAAAAAAGGGGAGGGGGAGAACGGACACAAACAGTAGCAAGAACAAATGGGAAAACGCGAGTGAACGTTGGGGGACCACCGAGGCATTTTTGGGAAGTATTTCGGACATCGACACAATTTCTGCTTTGTCACCATATACTCCTACAGTATTCATGTACTGAGCGTATTGCCGAGAGTGCATGACTACGTTTCAGTCACTGAGAACAACGGAGAGCTCGTTGCCGAAGTTATACCAATGTTGAAAAACAAATATTACAGCCATGAAGCCAAGTTGGAGAGGAACAACTTCGTCCATGAACGAAATATGCGACCAATAGAAACAGATAGTTATCTGGTGAAGAAATTGGTATAACATTGAACGAAGCCTTTTTCGGCGACATGCGAAGTTGTGTTTATGTTCGCTAAGAAAGGGGGGAAAAGAACGGGCATAAGAATTTTTTATAATTAAAAAAATACAACAAATGTTGCTGCTTGGGCTTGAGCCTAAGACCTTCCGCATGTCAGGCGGATGTAATAACCGATACACTACGATATACTGTGAAGGAACAACGAAGTGAATGTAAAAAAATCTGGTCTCAAGACATGCCCCACCCAACCACTACCTTCGCTTGCTAACCGTTAACTGTGATTAATTGACCCCAGCGAGGGTCATTCGTCATGCTCGTTTGCACATACTTGCAGCTTGTCTCGCATGGCCGTATGAAGAGAATTATATATATAGATTAAAAGATTCTCTTGGAAAAGAGAGCAATGCAAAAAGAGGATTTGAGGATTATAATTATAAAATACTTTGTGTACATTTCAGGAAGTTTAATATTTCGTATTTATCAAACAAGCATAAGATACTTGGGGTTTTAACCAAAAAAAAATTAAAAATAAAAAAAAGATTTAAAAAATTGGCGCCTTTGGCGCCCCACAACCCCTAATATATATATATATATATATATATATATATATATATATATATATATATATATATATGTGTGTGTGTGTGTGTGTGTGTATATGCTGTAATGTACTGTTTATACAATGATATAACAAAATATAACAAATATATGACATAAATAGTATTTTAAAAAAGAGTAAAAAATCCTTACCACATGAAAAGTTTAAACAAAAAGATAAAACACTAGAGAGAGAAAGAGAGAGAGAGAGAGACGGAGAGAGAGAGAGAGAGAGAGAGAGAGAGAGGGAGAGAGAGGGAGAGAGAGACTGTGTAAACAACCAAAATGGTGTATGTATCTAGACTGGGCGTCTTCCTCGCCCTACAACCATAACAAAGTGTATTCTTTCCGCCGCGCACCCGAAACATAAAAGCAGTTAATGACAGAAAAAGTAGTTAAAATAGAGAAAACAATTCGTTACCCTATGGAAAAAAAGTTTGAAATAAAAACATAAAAAAGACGGATAACTCGTGTTATTTTTATTTTTTATTTTTTATTGGGGCGCGTTCTTAACCACGAAACAGCGTAAGTCAGGACTTTCACAACCTGAGGACTACCTGTATATTAACATAGATATGCATGTTTGAACGCCTTTCATAAAAATAAATAAACAAAAAAATTAACTCAAAGACATTTAATACACAATATTCCTCTAACAAAAAAAAACATATAAAAAATAAAATAAAAACCAAGAAAACCCATATTCTTCTATAAAAAAGTAAAATCTTATCCCCTCCCACTGTGGTGGAGGGAGTAATGAGGTGGGTTTCGTCTATGGTGTCGGTATGTCAAAGCCAAGTTGGCTTTATGTCATTTAAAAGAAAACACACCGCCTCTTTCATGTCCAGCCTTCTGTCGTGTGCGGATGCTTTTTTTAAAATTTCTTTTATTGTAGTTTGTTGTTGGGTCTGTTTTATTACTGCATGTTAACTGATATCTTTTGTATTAAGATTTGATAAGGAGGGGGGAACAGGATGAGATGTGTGACATGTAGAACTACGTCCCTGGCCTATGTTCACAAGCAAGTGACCAGTGTTATAAGATAAGGGGGGGGGGAACAGTTTAACGTATTTCATTGTTATTTCGTAATTTTTTTTCTAGGTGAAAAATATGTGGCTTCTTTTTTTAATTGTTTTCTTAATTAATTTTTTTTTGACTTAAAATCGTACAAAGTAAAATTTTAAATTTTGGTGTCACCCCCCTCCCCGATGGTGTCACCCGGGAGCGGCACGCCCCCAACCGCAAACCCCCCTCCCCCACTAGAAAAGCCACTGGTTTTGTCTTGTTCGGTAATATGAGCGTATTCAAGATAGAGGACAAGGCCCATGCCCGTAGAACAAGAGATCCTCCTGAGAACTTGGCGACGGATTGACCATACTCTTCGAAAACCTGCTTCCAGCACAAAATCAAGGCCATGAACTGGAACCCTCAGTGAAAAATATAAAAGAGGACGACCATGTAACAGCTAGCAATGAGATGTGGAAGCAAGTATCAAGAAACTTTGCCATACCCTGGGAGTTGCTGAAAAGCGCGATCCAGGATAGAGATGCCAGGAAGAAACTTGATAGTGGTCTATGTCCTTGATGATGAGAGGGCAGAAGAAGAAGAGAAAATAGAGCATTAATTTTTTTGCCAACATTATTTTTATAGAATCAAATAGAGCAGCTAATTCTCTGCTGACACCTCTAGGAACTCAATACTCACAGTATACAGAAATAGTATTAGAAATAACACAACAATTTATATTCGCAGTAACGTGTGTTACTCCTGTCAATTTTAAACTTTCACAAGTTATGAAATTTTGCTGCTTTTTTTCAAATTTTTACAAGTTAATCTATGTTTTCTTGGGATGTCGCACTATGCAGACGATGCATGCAATAGTATATGTAGCATTTTAGTTTTATGTTCTTATTGCAAATGTAAAAGTCTCTTAAATAAAGCCTTACATTTTCTTGGACTTTTAACTTATTTTATTATTATTTACTAGGGGTTGTAGGGCGCTTACGGCGCCCACAGCGGCTATAAAGCACCCACGCACCCAATTTTTTTGTTAAAACCCCAAGTAACTTATCCTTGTTTGATAAATACGAAATATTAAACTTCCTGAAATGTACACAAAGCATTTTATAATTATAAATCCTCAAATCCTATTTTTGCATCGTTCTCTTTTCCAAAATTAAAATATAAGCTAAAACAATGACGTCATATAATTTTTTTTTACAGCGCGTCTTTAATTTGTAATTAATTTGCACACCTTTTGATGCACACACCTTGTATTAAATATAAGATCAAACAATGACGTCTTATAATAAATTTTTTACAGTGCTAATCACCACACAATTTTTTTAAAACTGCTATAGACTGTTGTACATCGTTCCTTAGCATTCCACATTTATTCAGTGAGCCAGTAACTTGGACTATTATTTAATTTATTTATTTTTTTAATATATTTTTTTTTGCATTTTATTTCTCTTTATAACATATTTCTAACAATACGCAACTACCCCCATCCACTATATACGTGCCCACCCATTGCTATCAAGCCCTAATTGTGTATGTTAAGTAAGTGATCAGAATGTGTATTCATTGTGATAAATATTGTGTGTGTGTGTGTGTGTGTGTGTGTGTGCGTGTGTGTGTGTGTGTGTGTGTGTTTTGTGTGGGCTTGTTAATTTGAGTTTTTGTGTGTGTAAATTTACATATAAGAAAAACAACATTAAAAAATTGGTGGTCATAAGATGATCAAGCAAAACGAGAGAAAATACCAGGCGATCCTTTCCGTATTTTAGCATCATCCTCGATGTCGTCAATTCTGAAAACGTAGAAAATTTAACAGGATTTTTAAAAACATCATTCATATTGTGTGCAACTTTACCTATTATTTTAATATGTACGAAGACAAACGCAACATGTTGGTACACCTACATTAAACTCGCATGATTCAGCATCTGAACAATATCTGATATGATCTCCAACTTGTCTTTTGGGACTCTTAGCCAATGGTTGAAGATCTAATTTGTTTTTTAAAAAAATGAAATACATTTAATTTTATTCCCTAAAAATATGAGACATTTTTCTCTAATTTAAGTATTCAAAGAGTGTGAAAATAATAAAAATTTCCTTTGGTACTGACCAGTATTGTTTTTTCTAGTGTAGTTTCACCTAGGATTCGACTGATGTAGTTGTATGGCTCAAAAAATGGCTGCAAAAAAAAATAAAAAAAATAGAGCAGAGAAAGATGAAAAGAACATACAAATATTTTACTTCAAATTTCAACAATTTTAATAAAAAGCTGAAAAGTAGATCTAGCAAACATAAATTTATATTCTTAAAAACTTCTCTTTTAATTATGTTTACAACCTGTTTCATTTTCTTAACACTTACCTCCGAGCATTCACTCGTAGATATTTTTAAAGAATCACTTATTTCTTTATTTAAAGTGCACATTGTCGGACCAAAATATAGCTCAAACACAAACAAGGAAAATGACCACTGTGAAAAGATTCAGTAACTGAAACAGAGATAAGATATGGCTGACCTTAGAGACACAACACATTTAAAATAGTGGATTGCATGTTTAGAGCTTCAATTTCATTATAATTCATTTATGTTAACATCATTTGGCACCAGACACATTTGGAAAAGCTGCACAAGAGAATGTGGGTCTTCAACCCCCTTCCTATTCTCACCCCAAACTGACCGCTTTTTAAAACGGCCCCTTTGAAAAGATAACGTGGGTGAACCAGAAAACTTCTTTTATTTTTTCTAAACTAAAAACTCCAGAGATCTTAAATATTTAAAATAAAGCTGACTATTTAATCAGAATGAAGATTTAATTCACATCTTCACTAACATGACTTCCCTCCATTATACATATCTAGATATCAATTGAATATTTTTCCTAGAGACCCTACTCACATTTGGCAAAAACTGTATTTTCCTTGCAATGTTTAGTCCTCCTATGCTCTCATACACCAAATGTGTTCAAAGCAAGGTACCAGATTAGTCTTTAAAATGTATCTATCTATTTTCAGTTACCCGTCACCTTTGAAAGTTAGATTTAAAATGAGTTACCTACGCGCTTGTATGACAAAATAAAAATGCTATATACTGTAACTATTGCGCAGTGTAATGAATTCTGACATGCAAGATATCTCTCAATGAAACGTTATTCATGAACGCCGCGATCAAAACTACGTGAGGAAATCTTCCTTACGTCTAAATGTATTGTAAAAAATGACATATTATGAGGGTACAACATGCAAACGTACGACTTTATATTGACGAAACTCCTCCATGGTTTTCCGCAAGGCTTATCACTAAAAGAAATTTTAAATTCCTGAACTTAACAACGTCACGAGGTTTAAGAGTACAAAAATTAAATATAGAGCAACACATCTAAACTTTAAACGCTAATAACAGAATGTAACAATATCCGTACTCTGAGATCAAGGATGGCGGACAGCGCGACGTAAAAGAACATTTTGAATTTTTTGTAGTCCACGATCAATAAACATTTGAATTTGGATCGCATGTCCTATCCCTAATAACAGATGCCAAGAAAGGTAGATTAGTTTAGGTTAGATTATATAAGATTAGATTAGTTTAGGTTAGATTATGTAAGATTAGATTAGTTTAGTTTACATTATATAAGATTATATTAGTTTAGGTTAGATTATATAAGAATAGATTATTTTAGGTTAGATTATTTAAGATTAGATTAGTTTATGTTAGATTATATAAGATTAGATTAGTTTAGGTTAGATTATATAAGATTAGATTAGTTTATGTTAGATTATATAAGATTAGATTAGTTTATGTTAGATTATATAAGATTAGATTAGTTTAGGTTAGATTATATAAAATTAGATTAGTTTAGGTTAGATTATATAAGATTAGATTAGTTTAGGTTAGATTACATATATTAGATTAGTTTAGGTTAGATTATATAAGATTAGATTAGTTTAGGCTAGATTAGACAGACGGACAGACAAACAGACAGACAGACAGACAGACATAGAGACAGACAGACAGACAACAGACAGACAGACAACAGATAGATAGATAGATAGATAGATAGATAGATAGATAGATAGATAGATAGATAGATAGATAGATAGATAGATAGATAGATAGATAGATAGATAGATAGATAGACAGATAGACAGATAGACAGATAGACAGATAGACAGATAGACAGACAGACAGACAGACAGACAGACAGACAGACAGACGGACAGACGGACAGACGGACAGACGGACAGATGGACAGATGGACAGATGGACAGATGGATAGATGGATAGATGGATAGATGGATAGATGGATAGATGGATAGATGGATAGATGGATAGATGGATAGATGGATAGATGGATAGATGGATAGATGGATAGATGGATAGATGGATGGATGGATGGATAGATGGATAGATGGATAGATGGATAGATGGATAGATGGATAGATGGATAGATGGATAGATGGATAGATGGATAGATGGATAGATGGATAGATGGATAGATGGATAGATGGATAGATGGACAGATGGACAGATGGACAGATGGACAGATGGACAGATAGATAGATAGATAGATAGATAGATAGATAGATAGATAGATAGATAGATAGATAGATAGATAGATAGATAGATAGATAGATAGATAGATAGATAGATAGATAGATAGATAGATAGATAGATAGATAGATAGATAGATAGATAGATAGATAGATAGATAGATAGATAGATAGATAGATAGATAGATAGATAGATAGTAGATAGATAGATAGATAGATAGATAGATAGATAGATAGATAGATAGATAGATAGATAGATAGATAGATAGATAGATAGATAGATAGATAGATAGATAGATAGATAGATAGATAGATAGATAGATAGATAGATAGATAGATAGATAGATAGATAGATAGATAGATAGATAGATAGATAGATAGATAGATAGATAGATAGATAGATAGATAGATAGATAGATAGATAGATAGATAGATAGATAGATAGATAGATAGATAGATAGATAGATAGATAGATAGATAGATAGATAGATCCTTATCATAATAACATGTATTTCGTAGTGTAGTGGCTATTATATCTGCCTAACACGCGGAAGGTCCTGGGTTCAAGTTACAACGTAATTTTTTCATTTAATAAAAAAATCTTTATGTTTATGCCTGTTATTTTCTACCTTCCTTTGAGAACATGATCACTGCTTCGCATGTATTTCACGGGAAAAAAACGCTTCGTTCACTGTTATTCCGATTCCTGCA
This sequence comes from Ampullaceana balthica, assembly GCA_944989445.1. Classification (NCBI taxonomy): domain Eukaryota; kingdom Metazoa; phylum Mollusca; class Gastropoda; family Lymnaeidae; genus Ampullaceana; species Ampullaceana balthica. Next base: position 16,185 of record CALYLW010002475.1, read on the forward strand.
TTAGGTAACTGTTTCTATTGGTCGCATATCTCTGGAAAAAGATCATAGACGAAACTTTTGCTCTCCAACTTCGCAACATGGCTGTAAACTTTGTTTCTCAACATTGAGATAACTTCGGCGACGTGCTCTCCGTTTTTCTCACTGACGGAAACGTAGTCACACACTCCTCAACGATAATCTCAGTACATGAATACTTCAGGAGTATATGATAGCGAGGCAGATATTGCCGCGATGTCCGCATTACTTCCCGCCAGTATCATCATTCACTTCAGAGAACGTCCTCATACATCTCGTCGAGTTTACAATCCCGGTCAACATCTATCAATATATATATATACTAGAAATATACCCGCACTTTGTAGCGGGAGTGTGCTGACCCTTTTTCACAGTATTAGTTGCTGGTTATTACAATTTTTATTTTCCAAGTTATATTTCAGAATCATCTATTAGTTAAAATCTTATGGGAAACAAAGATATTCCATTTTAAGGGAAAAAATAAAATATAATTAAATATATTTAAGAAAAAAAAGAGAGAGAGAAAGAAAAAACAACAGACACAATTGTTTAATTTTTACCGTTTTACCGTTGTTTTCACTTAATGCAGTGCCTTTTAACATTAAATTACCATTTAAAAGATATGATTTATTAAATAATGCATCTTGACGACCATAATAACTAAATTTACTGTTTCATTCCCACTTGTACTAAATAAACATAACTTTCCGAAAGAGCTCTACCAACCTCGACACTCAAACATTTCATATATAATTACGACACTGCATAGTAACTCAATTGTAAGTAATACAATATTTGTAACGGCGTCTATGAGATAAAGAACATATGGCACTATCCATTAAAAAGGCAAATGCTACATAACTCATAGCGCCAATAAACAAAATTTAAAATGTGCTTTCTAAAATACTTTACAAAAAACCGTCGTATTAAAATGATATCAAGAAAATTTGCACACCATATTTAGACAATAAAAGATTATAGAAAACTGGCCGCATAAAATAAAGTCTTGTCATAAAGTAAATGTACTGGACCAAAATAACTCCTCATTTTGACGTATGCATAGTTGTTTTAACAGGGAAATAATATTTAAACATTTTTATGAGTCTAAATTTTACGATTTATATTTAACGGTTTTCATGCAATGTGTATAATTTCAAAAACGAATCATTTTTTGTTCCATATTTCTGATAAGTCATCATATTTTTTAAATTATATTCAATACACACACACCAGATTTTGTTTCTGAATATATATATATATATATATATATATATATATATATATATATATATATGTATATATATATATATATATATATATATATATATATATATATATATATATATATATATGTGTGTATATATATATATATATATATATATATATATATATAATATATATATATATATATATATATATATATGTATATATATATATATCTACAGTATAAAAAAGATTCAACCGTCTGTTAATAACCACATCTGAAAAATGATTAAAAAGAAACTATGGAAATGACCTATGTTATTCCGACTACAAAGGAATGGATAAACCATGTTCAATTCGCAATTCATATTAATTAAGCGTTTTCAGGATCACTTTATTAAATTTAGTCAACTTCTGTTGATACGTTCGGTAGTAAAACTTTATAATGCATGGTGTATATATATAGCTCATGCAAACTTTTTAAAAGTGTAAGTTTATTTGACATAGGCCATCGCTTTCCACATAAGATAAACTCGATACAGCTATGGTTTTTAATTAAATGTCGAGTTATGAATTATATTTTAAAAAATCGCAATTTCATTCACACATTTAAAATAATTAATCCAAGGCATCATGTAAAAATTGAAATTAAATAATTTAAACACTTTACTAATATATAAAGCTCAGTTGATGTTTGTATGTTTGTTTTTATGGTATCCATTAAAAAAAGGCCACTGCTTTGTTGACATTTTTTCCAAAAGATCTCTACCACTGTCGTCACTAAAAAAGCTCATATATATATTTACGACACTGCATCGTAACACAATTGTAATTAATACAATATTTGTAACAGCGTCTATGAGATAAAGATAATATTGCCCTACCCCCCCCCTCAAATGCAAAATCTACTTAACCTATAGCGTCAATAAATTAAATTATAAATGTTATATATGAAATGTTCTTTCTAAAATACTTGAAAGAAACTAAAGCATTCGTATTAAAAATAATTCAAGAAAATGTGTGCACCGTATTTAGACAATAATAATAAATGGTTATAGAAATATTCTGGCTTAATAAAAAAGTATGCTCATAACAACTGGAGCAAAAATGAACTCTACTTTTGTAATCTATTTATAGTTGTTCTAACATGGAAATAATATTTGAATTGTTATAAAATTTGTGTCTAAATTTATTAACAAAATTTACTGCTTTATGCAATTGGTATAATATCAGAAAGGAGTTAAATTCTTTTTTGAGTCACTGTCATGGCCCAACAACAGATTTTGTTTCTAAAAAATAAATAAATTATTTTCCACATTAAAAAAAAACACCAAAAAATAAATAAATCAAATGTCTGTTAAAAAACGAACGTGAAATAATGTTAATAATTGATTTTAAAAATGGCCTATGTTAATCCAACTACAAAGGAATGAAAGGAATTAACATAACAACTTCAATTCGCAAAACAAAATAAATAAGCGTTTTCAGGATCACTTTATTTAGTTTAATCTACTATGTTAATAGGTCCGTTAGCCTAAGTTTAAATTGTATAAGTGTATAGCTTATGTAAAAGACAATAGCTTATGTAAAAGACAAACGAAATATAAATGTTGTATTAATAGGACACAGCTAAATTTAAGATGCGTACACGAAAATGTGCGCACAGTAATCAGGAGATAAAAGATTTTAGAACGCGCACCGCTAAAAATGAAGCCTTGAAAAAAATACTAACACAATCTAATATATAAAGCTCAAATGTTTGTATGTTTGTATGTTTGTATGTTTGTATGTTTGTATGTTTGTATGTTTGTATGTTTGTATGTTTGTATGTTTGTATGTTTGTATGTTTGTATGTTTGTATGTTTCACTTTTTGACTTTCTGTTAGACAATCACGGAAAAACCAAATGACGGACGGGGACCAAATTTGGCAGGACGGTTCCTTTTACCCTGAAGGTGGTTTTAAGTTAGTTTTTGTAATCGTCCCTTTTGCCCGAATGCCGTAAATTAAATAATCAGAAAATGCAGAGACAAAGAATAAAAAATTTAACCTCATTTCTGTATTGAACAAATTTACGCGGACGTTCAAATGCCGTTCAAAGCGAGTTACTTTTGGTGACGTTTTTTTCCCCCCAATGCCAATACTTTATTTTCAGCCGTGCGCATTTGAAAAAATATTATAATGTCTAATTACGGTGCGCACATTTTCATATACGCTTCATAATTTGAGCTGTGTAGTACAAAGATTTGTCATTTTCTTTACTGTTACTTTCTATATATTAGATAGACACGTAAACATATTTAATTACAACTGCCACACGATGCATTATATTTATTTGTTTACACGTTTAAATTTAATTGGGAATTTGTTTTAATTATTTTCTGTTCCATAACTCGACATTTAATGAAAAACCTATTAATGTAATAATTGTGTCAGTATTTTTTTCAAGGCTGCATTTTTAGCGGTGCACGTTTTAAAATCTTTTATCGCCTGATTACTGTGCGCACATGTTCGTGTACGCATCTTAAATTTAGCTGTGTCCTATTAATATAACATTTATATTTTGTTTGTTGTCTTTTACATAACCTATACACTTATACTATTTAAACTTAGGCTACCGGACTTATTAACATAAGTAGATTGAACTAAATAAAGTGATCCTGAAAACTCTTAATTATTTTGTATTGCGAATTGAATATGTTATGTTCATCCCTTTGATGATGGATTAACATAGGCCATTTTTAAAATCGATTATTTTGATGGTTTCACATGCATTTTTAACATAAAATTGATTTTTTTTGTTTGTTTTTTTAAAATTAGGAATATAGCCTAATTTTTTTAATTTATCTTTATTATCTTTATCTCATAGACGCTGTTGCAAATATTGTATTAATTACAATTGTGTTACATTGCAGTGTCGTAAATATATAACAGCTTTTTTAGTGACGACGGTGGCAGAGATCTTTTGGAAAAATGTCAACAAAGCAGTGGCCTTTTTTTAATGGATACAAACAAACAAACATAAAAATATCAACTGAGCTTTATATATTACATATGCGTTTAAATTATTTTATTTCAATTATTTTCACGATGCATTGTAATAATATTTTACATGCAATGAATAAAATTGGGATTTTTAAAAATTTAATTCATAACTTGACATTTAATTAAAAAACATAGATGTAGCGAGTTTATTTTATGTTGAAAGTGATGGCCTATGTCAAATAAACGTACACTTTAAAACTGTTTACTTAAGCTTTATATACACTATACATTATAAACTTTCGCTACCGAACGTATTAACAAAAGTTGACTAAATTTAATGAAGTGATCCTGAAAACGCTTAATTAATATGAATTGCGAATTGAATATGTTTTTATGTTCATTCCTTTGTATTCAGAATAGCATAGGCCATTTCTAAAATTGCCTTTTAATCATTTTTAAGATGCGCTTATTAACGGATGGTTGAAACTTTTTTTTTAATGTATTTTATTTTTCATATATAAAATCTGGTATGTGTGTGTGTGCATTGAATATAATTTACAAAATATGATGCCTTATCCGAAATAGGGAACAAAAAAAAGATTCCTTTTTGAAATTATACACATTACTTATAAACCGTAAATATAAATCGTAAAATATAGAGACATAAAAGTGTTAAATATTATTTCCCTGTTACGACAATTATGAATACATCAAAATGAAGAGTTATTTTTGGTCCAGTACATTTACTTTATAACAAGACTTTATTTTATGCGGCCAGCTTTCTATATGTCTAAATATGGTGTGCACATTTTTTATATCATTTTAATACGACCGTTTTTTTTAAAAATAGTATTTTAGAAAGTACATTTATAATTTTGTTTATTTGGGCTATGAGTCAATTAGCTTTTGCCTTTTAAAGGGATAGTGCCACATGTTCTTTATCTCATAGACGTGGTTACAAATATTATATAACTTACAATTGTGATACGATGCAGTTTCGTCCTTTTGCCCGAATGCCGTAAATTAAATAATCAGAATGCCGTTTTTATCTTATATGAGCTATATAAAAAATAGTTTCTACGTTAGCTTCTTAGTAAATGAATAGATCTTCACCAAACTTTGCACACAAAAACTTGGTAGCCTATATTAAAATACTATAGACACTGCACTTCTAATGCCAATATCTTCGTTGCCGGGGCCCCAAATATCTTTTTTCGTACATGTTTAAGATATTTTTCCTATTTACTTTTTAAAGAGCTTGAGAAATATAGCCACAATAAAAATGAACTAAAATGAACAGTTTTTGAAATTGACCTCTTTCACCGAATGGGCCAGGGCCCCTTAATGCTATTTTCTCCCTATTGTAGGTATATAAAAAGTAGTTTAAGAGTTAGATATTGAGAAAAAAAACTGGATTTTGACAAAACTTAGAATATAAAAACTTAAGAGCCTATATTACTATAGGGCACTGAACTCTTAATTTCCATTCCTTCGAAAAAGTCTTTTTACTGAACTTTAATCATTGTATTCCCTATTCAATTTTACACGATATTGAGGAATATATATTGAGTACAATAGATAAAAACAACATTAAGGGCCCCAGGGCCCATTCTGGGCAAGATATAAAGTTCAAAACACCTGTTAATTTCAATTTGTATAATAATGGATACATGTGTCATTATTTGTCAAGATTGTTAATGACTGAATAGTGAATAAAATCTTAAACGTTTAAGAAATGAGTACAATGGCAATAAAAAAAAACTATAATATCACTCATTTAGGGACCGGGGCCCTTAATATCGTTTCTTCTTTGGTACGCTATTTAATTATTAATTTATTTATCCGTTTGCTATGAAACTTGGATTTTTTTTTCACACTTCCACGAATATTTCTTCAGAATTATTTTTAAACATACCACTCATTGGTTTCTTTAAATTTATTCCTTTTTACTTTGATCGTTGCAACGCACGACGGGTCTACTAGTTATTACATAAATAGGTTTTTATTAAATGTCTAGTTATGGATCAGAAAATAATTAAAACAAATTCGCAATTACATTTAAACGTGTAAACAATTTAACCTAATGCATCTTATGGCAGTTGTAATTAAATATGTTTACGTGTCTATAATATATAGAAAGTAACAGTAAAGAAAATAACAATTCTTTGTACTGCACAGCTCAAATTAAGCAAGAAAATTTGCGCACCGTAATTAGACAATATAATTTTTTTTTAATGCGCACCGCTGAAAATAAAGTATTGGGGAAAAAAAACTTCACCAAAAATAACTCGCTTGGAACGTATTTTGAAGGTCCGCGTAAAGTTGTTCAATATAGAAATGGGGTTAAATTTTTTCATTCTTTGTCTCTGCATTTTCTGATTATTTAATTTACGGCATTTTGAACAAAGGGACAATTAGAAAAACTAACTTAAAACCATCTTCAGGGTAAAAGGAACCGTCCTGCCAAATTTGGTCCCCGTCCCTCATTTGGTTTTTCCGTGGCTGTGTAACAGAAAGTCGAAAAGTGAAACATACAAACATACAAACATACACACATACAAACATACAAAGATACAAACACCATCTGAGCTTTATATATTAGATATATATATTATTAAATAACATAATTTGCAATCTGTCACGCAAGTAGTGTCTGTCAGTCCTGACGCTATGCGAGGTAACTCCCGATAAAAAAAATAAAAATCTTGCTTTCGAGATTTAAAAAAATGTGTTGCTCACAATAAAATATTGTGACGTGACGTCATTATTTGAGCTTTTATTAATGTGTGAAGGGAACGAAGTAATAAAACAAACCCGTAAAAACAAAGTTTTTGACTATAAATCCCTTATATATGAGACATAACTAACAGTATTGATTAATTTCAAATGCGAAAAACATTTACAGACTGAATCTGTGTTAACTGAATCACATTTCACAACCCTGGAGGGGGGGGGGCGAGGGGAAAAGTCTGGTCACCGATCGCTTGACCGAGCTCAGCGTGACACGTAAAATGTAAATAAAAGCACGCTGGTACTTCGATGAGTCGCGTGAACGCGTCAACTCAAACTCTCACGTGGGAAAAAAACAATAACAAACAGTGAATTTGAATTACATACATTATATTATGATAAGCTAAAAATGCATTAATTTAATCACGGTACGCTCGATCGATCTGAAATTTTGATACGATGCATTGTAAGGTGAGATGGGTCCGTGTGCCAAATTTCAGCTCGATCGGATCACGGAAAGTGGGTTATTTTTTACTTTTGTTTTTCCGACTGCCGGCCCAAGACAGACAGAGAGAGATGACGACAGACAGAGACGGCGGTGAAGTTAAGTTATTTTTGTCAAAAGCCCAAGTAACTTATCCTTGTTTGATAAATACGAAATGTTAAACTTCCTGGAATGTACACAAAGTATTTAATAATTAACCATCATCAAATCCTCTTTTTACATTGTTCCATTTTCCAAAATAAAAATATGAGCTAAAACAATGACGTCATACACTTTTTTTTTACATCGCGTCTTTAATTTGTAGTTCTGCACAACTTTTGATGCACACTTTGTATTAAATATAAGATCAATCAATGACGTCATTTTGTATTTTTTACAGTGCTAATCACCACACGATTTTTTAAATGCTATAGACTGTTGTACATCGTTCCTCAGCGTTCCACATCCAATGAGTGTGTGAGTGACTTGGACTATTATATTATTTATATTATATGGGGAAACAAATGGAAAGGACTTGCTATGCCCGCGACCTCAAACGAAAGATTACAGCAAGCAAGACGAGAGCCAACGCAACACCATACTTTCAAACCCTTTGCTTTAAAGAGAACAACTTGTTATTTATTCTGATAGTAAGGGGCATTTTATCTACGATGCACATTTCAATGACGTTACGTGTTTGTATGAAGAAAATTCTCACGTCACTCTTAATTTTTACTCTCATTCCAAGATGGCCGCCTGTTTAAATAGCGCAATTAACATAACCGTATCCCGGCTCGGGGGGTTTCTTATGGGGGTTTCTTGGTTGTTTTATTTGTTAGGTAAAGGTGGAAAATGTAGTCATAACGAGTCTTTTATGTTCATATCAATTTTTCTGACCAATAAAATTTTTGTTTTTGTTAGAAGATATCAGAATGTTTTTATTTATTGCAGCTATTGGAGCCTATCGATATTTACTCTTTTCCTGGTTGCCCCTTGAGCTTCAAATTCCTAATTAAATCTCAAATATTGGCCACGATTACTTAAAACCAATCAAGTTGAAATTTTGTTGTAACCCGTACCCGATGACGTTATATGAAATTATAGTCTTCACCCGTCACTAAATCATTAGCGGCGTATGCTACGCCGCGGGTCAGCTAGTTTTATGTAAAGCGCTTTGAGCCTTATAGTTGCTTTCTATGGGACTGCACTAAATAAATTATGAAACTATTATAATTATTTCAGTTGTCTGATGGATTTCTTATTTTAAAAACGAGTATTGAGCTGAGTTCAGATACTATATATTTTTATTAAACACTGTAAAACAAATAATCTGTTTTAAGTTTAACTTTTAACAAACATTCCATCAAGTACAAAGAAAAATAACATTGCTGATTTTGTTATTCCTTTTTATTCACACACAATTTAAACGATAAATTTTCCCCAGTTCACTTATGGCATCGGTAAGGAAGGGATTGCCACCAAGCTTATTTATCTCTTGTTGAATTCTGTTAACAAAAATACAAACAGAAAATGGTTTCTTTTAAATGTGCGAAAAATGTGTAAATAAAATATTAATATTTCAAACGAACATTTTACATAAGTTTATTAGTGCTTGATTTAAAACTCATTTTAAAATTTATAAATCCCAAGCTTCCAAAATATTTTTTTTAAAGTTTTAAATCTCAAATTAAAAAAAAATTATTTTAGGCTTTTTACAAAATGTTTTAAATATTCTATCAAACTCATTTAATTTCCCCCTAAAAATGAACAGTATTGAATGGATTTTACTCTGCTTCCATTTGGCAAAGGACTTTCCGGGTGTAATCAAAAGTTCCGACTTTCTTCATGTATTCCACACAGTAGTTTTTCACGTCCTTGTTTGAAGTTTTTTGTTTCAGTATATCTTATAGCCATGTCATGGAATTTGTATTAAAACAGTCTACGCTAATTAATTTGCGAGATTTTTATCTCAAGTAAAATTAAGAAGGAAAATTATTTTTAAAATTATTTTCTTTCCAAATCAGAATTTACCTTGCAATTACAAAATCTGAAATTAATTTTAGTTTAGTCATTGTTACAATAAAAGGAATTGAATTTATTTTAAACGGCGGCTGTTTTAATGTTATAAAAATTTCATAGATATCTTTTGTTTTAATTATAATAGATGTAAAATTTTGACTTGCTTAAAATAATCATTTTGTATGTGACGGAAATTAATATTTTGAAATAAATATTTTTAAAGCCGTTCCACTTGTAAAAGTTGTTTTTTTTAAAACCTGTGTGTCTGTAACTGATCCCAAGTCATATATAATTGGATCTGCAACATAAATGAACAATGGTTACATTAGTAGACAAATATAAATAGAGCGGGCACAAGCGCAATGATGGCCATTTCTTCATCCTAGCACATAAAATTTGAAGCAAAAATATCACCAATGCATTCTCATTAATTCGTTGCTGTTTTATGAAATTCATAAACCAAATAATAAATTCAGCCCTGGAATGTAAATCTGAGCTCAAGAAAACCACCATGACATATGGTACGTTGTGGCGGATTCGTTGTCTAGGGGGATCGAGGTCCACCCTTGGCCACAGATATAAACCACACTGCGTGATCTAACGTTAAAGTCAGAACACTTCCGCTGCAAAAGTGCGGGTATATCTTGTTGAACAATAACTCCAAGTAACGAATGTAAATAATCCAACAGTTTATTTAATTAGCAAACACGATACACCATCTTTACATCGGTCCTCTCCATGTCACGTTCACTCTCCTATTTCTCAGACCAGCTCTTCAGTGAAATTCTGGCCCAAATAAAGCACTGAACGTTTCACTCCATTTCAGCTCCTAACAGCCATCTCTCTCCTTATCCTTTTTCTTATTGTGCGTCTTGGTGTGACGCACAATAGTTGGTGCGCACACTACATTAGCTATTATGTGCGCATTTAAGACAGTCATTTTCACACCATAACATCCGACCGTGAAAATATCACCAATGCATTCTCATTAATTCGTTGCTGTTTTATGAAATTCATAAACCAAATAATAAATTCAGCCCTGGAATGTAAATCTGAGCTCAAGAAAACCACCATGACATATGGTACGTGCCAATAAAACGTGAGCGTGCGGAAAAATTAAATACATCTTGAATATTTAAAAATGGGGCTTTAATTTCCTTTTTTTTAAATATTCATAAATTATTTTTTGTATCCATTTTATTTTGTTAGAATATTAATTTAAACTTAAAATATATAAATCTACGAAGCTATCAACCAAGAGAAAAATAAACTAGACTTAAAGGGAGGTCAGTTAACGTCACCTAGCCAGATCTCTGAAGTTATCTCTCAATGCCATGCACAAGTCAGCTCGTGCAGTTACCCTGTGCACATGTTGTACACTGTTTTTTCTCTTATTCCTATGAATACAATTGTATGCCCTATGCCTTCAGTCACTCTTTTATGTTGTCCTAGAAGCATTTCATGTGACCGCTAAAAAGCCACCCTCTTGATGTATAGTTAGATTAAGTTCATGAACTGCGCATAAAATTTTTTGAGGAATTGAATAGATACCGTGGAGACTAATTTTATAGTAAATATGACTAAAATTATCTAAACTAAATTTTTATAACCTCGTACCATGTAATGGTTATTGTGTAGAATACGGCGTGATATTTGATATAAAAAAAAGAAACTCACAAACAAGGATACTCATAACTTGTGTGTCGCTCGGGTCAGCCCGGATGGCGTGTATGATAAGGAAAGAAAATTTCCCCTCTGTGATGTCTTCGCAGAAGCTTCCGCCGCTGTTGAACTGTAGTTAAGTCCATTTGCATAAGATGATCATTTTAAGATGAAAAACGGAAATGGAATATTTTTATACTTCCTAAGTAATGGGGTGAGACTGCAATCAGGCTTTTAAATAGGTAAATTTATAATATAAAAAAACAGGGTATTAGTAGGCCTGACAAGACGTAACACAACAGCGAACGTTTCGGCAAAGAGCCTTCCTCAACGGACAAATAGTACACACATGAAACGAATAACACGAAATAATAATTTAAAAAACACTTAGCTGCGGTGGACTGCTTGGATTTCACCGCAGCTAAGTGTTTTTTTTTAATATTTCGCTGTTGTGTTACGTCTTGTCAGGCCTACTAATACCCTGTTTTTTTATATTATAAATTTACCTTTTTATACTTCCTATAGTTCAAGAAAAATATCTTAAAATGATTAGTGCAATATTTATTTATATGAATTTAACGATGTTTATACTTCTTAGTAATAATGATAATTTTTTTTATAAACTAACAGGTAAATATATATAACCATTTGGATTTTCTTTCTGTTCAATATTTGTTGGATAATAAACCTTATTTCGTCCTGCAATTTAAAGAAAATAACAGGGTTTTTTTAAAGTTTTCAGGCGCAAATTTACAGACATTTTTCAAAATAACACGATTTCATTTTTTAAAATATGTTTGCGTGATTTTGAAAACTTGCATGTGTGCATTTGCATCGAAATATGTGTCTGCTATTTTTTTTCTCGGTGTGCTCGCGCGTATTTAAATAACGTTTGTGTGAATACTCACTTCTTCAGATGTAAAGTTTTCGTAATCATTGACAATTTGAATGTAGATACCAAAAATGATCATCAGAGGTTGGAAGTTACTAGTACATTAGAAACGATCAATAACTTCAATTAATGTAACCAAATCTTGCACTTAACAATAATAAAACATAATTGTTATTTGTCTAAATTCTAATTTTAGAACACAATGTTAAATTTTAAAAATAAGCACATACTTTTAATATCAACTAAAATTGTATACTTGGCGAACGAAAATTTAAATTAAATAATTCCAAATTTCTATTCAATTTAAACTTTAAAGTTCATGAAAATAGATCAAAGCTCAGTGATAAATTAATGTTTTTAATTTTTTGTCGCTTTATTATTTTTAGTTATAAAGGGCACATTTTATTTTTCAAAGTGATTCTTCCCACAAATTGATAACAAAGTGATCATCGATCGTAATGAATTTTTAAATAATAAAATATTTGATTTAAATGATAAAGTATTTCCTTCCAACAGATTACTGGTTCTCAAACCACGGAACATAAACTTTTTACCTCTGCCGTCTTTATAAACTATTTTAAATTATAAAGGTGATTCTTCTTATTCGAATAATTACACAATAACGCTACAATTTTGTTTGTCCCACTGTCAATAAAAATTGGGGGAAAAAAATAAAGAAATAAAATAAATACATATATTACTAATAATTTCAATAACAACTACGTTAATTGTTTGAATGAACATACCTTTTGTTTAAGCTGAAGATCTGCATTAATTGAAATATGAAACTGAAGACGAATCCTGTCTCTGATTGTATTTAATAAAGAAAGTTAGAACATCATATAATTTCTTTAACTTCTATCCACTTTTAACTAATTTTCATTTTTTTATATGTGAATATGATTTACAAATTAAAGTAAACAATTTAAAAAAATTTTTGACCATAATTTCAGAAAAGTTAAGGGCAAAAAATAGTCATTTGTAAAAAATAACACAGGTTACTTCCCTTAGAAATTTGGCTGAACTTATATAAGAAGTTTTCATATTTTGTTTCTTGGTAACGAAGATTTAAATCAAGTTAGGTGCTTTCATTTGAGCACAAGTGTTTTGAAACTTTTTCACCCCATCAGAATTAATCAACCATTAGGAGATTTTTGCGGTTCTGAGAATCCTGAGGTTATTTAAAGTAGGAAAATTATTATTAATTATTATAATTATAAAGTAAACAAAACCTTAGGCTTTATCAAAAGAAACTTTGACAGGTGTAATAAGAATATAAACACTTTGGTGAAACCTGTACTAGTATATGACTCTTCTGTATGGGACCCATCCACCAAAGAAAACATCGATAAACTAGAACAAATTCAAAAAAGAGCTGCCAGATTCATTACCGGAGAATATTCAAGACTGACAAGAAAGACACCATTAGTTTTGTCATTAAACCTTGAAACACTAGAGGATAGAATGACCAAGAGTAAAGTAATAATAATACAAAAATCAATTAATTCTAATTTAGAAATACAACACAAAGATTACTTAATACAACTCTCAGATAGACATAAGGATAAAAACACCTTTCTTATTCCGTATGCAAGAACAAACACATACAAATTCTCGTTTTTCCAGCCCGGAATTCAGGCGTGGAATGGGTTGTATGAAGAAACCAGGTAAACCAACACTTTATCAACTTTTAATACTTTAATAAGAATGTAGGACTAAACACAAACCATAGATAAGCATATGACGCAATAATCTTCTGTATACAAGTAGCGTCTGTAACAGATAAGATAAGATAAGATAAGATAATTGTGTATGAGAATGTTTCTATGCCAAAATTCATTTAATTCTATAGTGTCGAGCCTCCAGCTTTGTTTCAATTTGTATTATTGACTTACTTCTGATGGCCATCGACTTGTACTCGTCTTCTGTTGGACAAGTGAAAGATTCCCTCCAGTAGAGATCCATGCCTTGACCACTGTGAGTCTCTAGCATGCTTTCTGCCCATAAACCATGTTAATTACATGTGAAAATCTTCAAACATTTCAACAAAATATAAATATCAGCCCATTTTAATCTCTTTTTTGTTTTTATAAAAATTAAAAACCTAGAATTTACTTTCAAAGAATTTGCCTGTCACTCTTAAAAATACAAGTTAAATTTTTATAATATTGTAAAAGGCATTGTAATGGATGTAACCAAATAAACGTTTGTTGAAATGTGCATGTAATGAATTACCTGTAAATACTTTGATTGTCTCTTCGATTTTCCCTAGGGTAATCAGTTTCTCCAGAGCAAGAAAGTAAATATAATTTGCTGTGTTTATTGATTGAGGTACGCCAAAAATGCAATGTGTCGCTGAAGGTAAAAATTACGGAATTAAATAATAATAATAATTTATTTTACATGTGTTGCAGGAACAAAAGGACTTAAGGTCAAAAGGTGTTGTTTAGTCCGGAGGCGTCACTATGGTTGGTGTCACCCAGGGCGGTAGCTCATGGTGTCACCCCCTCATGACTTAACCCATAGAACTCCTCCGAGTCTTCCAGTGCCAAATAACGGGAACATACAGATTTTACATTTTTGTGTCACCCCTTGTGATGGTGTGACCCGGTGCGGTCAGCACCCCTTAGCACCCACCTAGTGGCGCCTCAGCTCAGTGTCAATTACTAATTAATTTCGTGACCGTGACCCGTAAAAGAGCACTCAACAAAAGAGCGCAGATGAAGATTGGAGGCGATTGTTCAAATATATACTAATGTTTCAAGATGGACTACCAACGAGGTATAGCACTCTTATGTTTGCGCCCATTTGTCATCGCTCTTTTAGCGCGCACTATTTAATGACAAGGGGACAACAATTTAAATGAGGAAACTGTTCCCAATATATTTCAAACAAGCCTTCAGCTAAAAAAAATTGGTAATTAATTAATTAAATGACTTTTTTTAAAAAAAGGTAAAGTCTTGTCTGTCATACTTTAAAAACATTTGCTGTTTTTTTTCAAAATCTTCCAACTTTTGAATGTGTTCAAAATTTAAATGTAATTTGGCTTACTTTTGCAACTTTCAAAATTAAAGTCAATTATTGTTAAATAATTATTTAAGACGGAAAAGGTATAACGGGGCATTTTTAATAAAAAAATTATTCGAGTAAATTTTCACCATCTTTCCATCTTTTAACAAAATTTAATAAATAACTTATTTGCTTACATTTGCTGCTCCAAGAATGTGGAATTATGAATCGTAGACAAAATACTTGAAAATAACAGATTATATCTTCAATAATATGCCATATCATGATATTGTGGATTAGGGGGGGGACTGTACGGGCTAAAGCCATGGGGCCCCCGATGATTTTGGGGCCCCCAAACTTAGCACATTTTATAATAAAGGTGGAATAATGTTTGCATGAATCGCTGATTATATGAATTAAATAAATTAATAAAATCTTATCTATTAATATGTTCGCTATTCGGACCCGGTAGTATTAGTAATCGAAAAAACTGATTTGATAGGCTCAATAAGAGAACATATTAAAGTGTTAGTGTTATTAATAGTGTTTATATATTTTTTAAATTTACAATTTCCGTCAAGCTCTCCTGGTCGTAAGGAAGTGTGTAGGCTTGTGGTGCAAGCGATGTAGGGATCTATTCCAAGTGGTGGAATCGATGGACTATTTAGTTACAAGTTACAGACTTATGTTAGCGGCTAGCAATCATTTTATTTAAAGGGATGCTGGCTGGATAGGGCCCCAGTTTCAATTCCAGCCAGGGGCCCTGATATCATGGTCAGACCAGACCTTTTTCAACATCGAAAATTTTGTCGCTGCAGTTGCGCAGGTGCTATTCTGATAAATTAAGTTTCTAAGAGTACATTACATGGGTGCTCATTACGACGTTGATCCGTTCTTAAGAAACGTCTTAATACGAGTTTCAGTGTAAGTCGGAACATTAAATATATATATCGTTGATGAGATATCAATGAGATTTATGAACAAAAAACGAAATAGGAAATAAACGGAAATAGAAGTAGATCAGCTTGCCAACATGGGCGACCCATCAAAATCGCGCACGACAAAAGAGCGCCGACATAAAAGCGCCGATACAGAGCGCAAAGATTGATTGTAGGCGGTTGTCCGATCTGCGCTAATGTGTCGTATATGTTCTTTGGACGTGGTGCTGCCAATACGGGTAACAAGCTTTTCCATCTTGTGCATGGAAAGACGCACAACCCCTAGAGAAATATACTACAGTAAAAAAATGTAAATAATTTAATGTTCCTTTGCTCACGGACCACCAGGCACATCTCCGCGGACCACTAGTGGTCTGTGGGCCCCAAATTGGGGACCACTGGTGTAAACAACAAAATGGCGTATGTACCTAGACTGAGCGTCTTCCTCGCCCTAAAACCACAATAAAGCGTATTCTTTCCGCCGCGCACCCGAAACATAAAAGCAGGTAATGACATAAAAAGTAGTTAAAATAGAGAAAACAATTCGTTACCAGATAAAAAAAAACTGTTTTAAATAAAAACATAAAAAAGACGGAATAACTCGTGTTATTTTAATTTTTTATTTTTATGGTGATGCGTTCGTAACCACGAAACAGCGTAAGTCGGGACCTTCGCAACCCGAAGACTACCTGTATATTAACATAGATATGCATGTTTGAACGCCTTTCATAAAAATAAATCAAACAAAAATATTAACTCAAAGACATTTAATACATAATATTCCTCTTTAAAGAAATAAAAACAAACAAAAAAACAAGGAATACCCATCTTTTGATTTTTTTTTAGTAAAATCGTATTCCCCCTCCCCCCCCCCACAGTGGTTGAGGGAGTAGTGAGATGGGGTTCGTTCATGGTGTCGGAATGTCAAAGCCAAATTGGCTTTATATCATTTTAAACAAAAGACACCGCCCCTTTCACGTCCAGCCTTTTTAATTATCTCTTCATTGCGGATGTTTCATTTTTCCTTAATTTGTTTTATTGTAGTTTGTTGTTCGGGCTGTTTTATTATTGCATGTTAACTGATATATTTTTATTTTAAGATTGCGCGTTTAACGTATTTCATTGTATTTCGTTTTCTTTTTTGCTGGTGAAAAAAGTAGGCTTTTTTTTGTTGACATAAAATCATACACAGTAAAATTTTAGATTTTGGTGTTGACCCCCCTCCCCCTGATGGTGTCACTCGGGGCGGCCCGCCCCCCATCCACACCCCTAGTGACGCCACTGGGTTTGTCTTGTTCGGTAATATGAGCGTGTTTATGATAGAGGACAAGGCCTATGCCCATAGACCAAGAGATCCTCCTGAGAACTTGGCGATGGATTGACCATACTCTTCGAAAACCTGCTTCCAGCACAAAATCAAGGCCCTGAACTGGAACCCTCAGTGAAAAATATAAAAGAGGACGACCATGGAACAGCTAGCAATGAGATGTGGAAGCAAGTATCAAGAAACTTTGCCATACCCTGGGAGTTGCTGAAAAGAGCTATCCGGGATAGAGATGCCAGGAAGAAACTTGATAGTGGTCTATGTCCTTGATGATGAGAGGGCAGAAGAAGACGAGAAAATAGAGCATTAATTTTTTTGCCAACATTATTTTTATAGAATCAAATAGAGCAGCTAATTCTCTGCTGACACCTCTAGGAACTCATTACTCACAGTATACAGAAATAGTATTAGAAATAACACAACAATTTATATTCGCAGTAATGTGTGTTACTCTTATCAATTTTGAACATTCACAAGTTATGAATTTTGCAGCTGTTTTTCAAATTTTTACTAGTTTACCGTTTACCTATGTTTTCTTGGGATGCCGCACTATGCAGAGATGCATGTAATAGTATATGTAGTATTTTAGTGATATGTACTTATTGCAAATGTAAAAGTCTCTCAAATAAAGCCTTACATTTTCTAGGACTTTTTACTTACTTTATTAATTATTTATTTTTAGGGCAGCGGAAATTAACGATTAATTTCTAGATTAATCGTTAAAAATTTTAACGATTAAAATATTTTTAACGATTAATCGACCCACCATTTATAAATGTACTGGAAGTCAAAAAGTAAAATAGTTTAGCCGATAAATATTAAACTGATTTCCGGACAATTACACGAACATTTTGGTTTTAAACTATTGACTGACGTGAATGTTCAAAAGGTTGATAAAGGTTATTGTGTCCTTTGAGAGAAATCGTTTGCCTACCATGGCATGTTCACTCTAAGTCTAACCTTCGTTGGTCCGTGTGCAAAGTTAAAACAAACAACAACTCCTGTGCAAAGATGTACAATGTCCATTTTTTGCGCAATATTTTACACAATTTGCTGCGCGGTGATTCTAAACACCTGAGTGGCGTCGATCAAATATCTGCGCAGCCACGCTGCTTAAATTGAACACATTGCTACCATGGTTCTAACACTTCCCTTAAATATCACCTGCACACCAAACATCACCTACATTATCGGAAACTTCAACTGAGACAAGCTAAAGCTATGTGAACGATTGATCAATTCGGCTAATTATATTGTCAATAACACCCGCTCACCACTTGAACCAAATAATGTCAATTCATTTGTATGTTTGCGTTGTTGGTTAAAAGATGTCATATAAAGAAGACATTCTAGTGTTATTTCGATTTTCGACTAGTATTTCAATAAATTTTACTGATGACACCATAAATTTAATTTTTTTTGCTTTAATCGAAATAAATGATTAATTAATCGTTAATTTTCCAAAAGTTAACGATTAAATTTAAATTAATTGTTAACAGACCTATTTATTTTGTTATATTTTTGCTTTTTATTTCTCTTTATAACATAAATCTATCAATACACAACCCCCTATTCCTTATACACGTGCCCACCCATTGCTATCAAGCCCTAATTGTGTATGTTTAGTCAGTGATCAGAATGTGTATTCATTGTGATAAATGTTGTGTGTGTGTGTGTTTGTGCATGTGCGTGTGTGCGTGTGTGTGTGCGTGTGTTGTTTGTGTGGGCTCGTAAATTTGAGTTTTTGTGTGTGTAAATTTACATATAAGAAAAACAACATTTAAAAAATGGGTGGTGATAAAATGATAAAGCAAAACGAGAGAAAATACCAGGCGATCCTTTCCGTATTTTAGCATCATCCTCGATGTCGTCAATTCTGAAAACGTAGAAAATGTAACAGGATTTTTAAAAACATCATTCATATTGTGTGCAACTTTACATATTTTAATATGTACGAAGACAAACGGAACAGGTTGTCACCTACATAAAACTCGCATGATTCAGCATCTGAACAATATCTGATATGATCTCCAACTTGTCTTTTGGGACTCCTAGCCAATGGTTGAATATCTAATTTGTTTTTAAAAAAAAAGAAATACATTAAAATTTTCTGCCTAAAAATATGAGACATTTTTCTCAAATTTAAGAATGCAAACTGTTAAAATAATCGAAATTTCCTTTGGTACTGACCAGTATTGTTTTTTTTAGTTTAGTTTCACCTAGGATTCGACTGATGTAGTTGTATGGCTCCAAAAAAGACTGGAAAAAAATAAGCAGAGAAAGGTGAAAAGAACCAATAAATATTTTACTGCAAATTTCAAGAATTTTAATTTTTAAAAAAGCTGAAAAGATGATCTAACAAACATAAATTTATATTCTTAAAAAACTTCTCTTTTTAAAGCCCTTGTATTAACTTCACTGTGTTGTCGTTCTGTCTGTCTCTCTTTCTGTCTGTCGTGGTCCCGCCCGCGGAAAAATAAAAGTAAAAAATGTCCCACTTCCCGTGATCCTATCAAGCTGACATTTTGCACATAGACTTGTGTCACCTAACAATGCATTGTATAAAAATTTCAGATCGATCGAATGTACCGTAATTAAATTAATGCATTTTTAGTGTATCTCTATGTAGCCATCTGCTATAGTTGACCTTCACGGGTCACTGGAGTTCCCTCCAGCCATCGATGACCACATCCCCGTGTTTTAAAGCACTCTGTAAATGTTTGTCGCGCGTTGCGTATTACATTAAACATAATCAATACTGTTAGTTGTGTCTCATATATAAGTGATTTATAGTCAAAAACTTTGTTTTTACGGGTTGTTTTTATAATTATGTTTACAACCTGTTTTATTTTTTTAACACTTACCTCCGAGCATTCACTCGTTGATTTTTTTAAAGAATCACTTATTTCTTTATTTTCAGTGCACATTGTCGGACCAAATTAGAGCTCAAACACAAACCATGAAAATGTCCACTGTGAAAAGAGTTTAGATTTTTGATATATCTAGCGGATTTTATGTCTCCATGATGCTCTACATTACCCACTAGAATTCCCTTTTTACCCCAAATGTGGTAATTGACCCCTGTTCGCTGCTCCCTGCACTACAGTATCTAAGAATAATAATAACTCATGTCGTTTAAACCAAAAAAATCTGACTGTATAAACAAAACGACTGCCTTTGTGCACAAGTGACGAGAAACACAAAACAATGTTGCACTTTATTTATGGGAGAAAAAGCTGTTAAAAATAAAGCAAAACTCAAGTATTTACACAGTTTTTTTAAAAACATTTGTCATAGAACATTGAGGGTATACTCTAAGCTCCCATTACACAGAACCGTTTTAGGTCATTATCTAAAAGTCATCTGCTTTAATATACCTGTTGTCAGTTACTGAAATATTAAACGGATTAAGTTGGACCTACAGCAACAAAGTATTACATTACATTTCCACTCTAAGCGTGGGCCAGTTATTTACTTACAAATTTAATGTAAATATGTGTAAACATATATCGTATTCCTTTTTATTCATCTGATTTATCATATTTAAAAGTCAAAATAATGGTTTTATGGTAATAAAATTATAGATTAGAATATATTTCAAAATTAACATTATTTCTTATGCACACGTGAATTCGTTCGGTCAACAATTTGGTATCTGGAATATCGACTTCAGTGTTAAATTTCGACATGAAAGTATTAATATATTTGTGGCTCCGGTTTACAAACAAACGTAGTTTCTTTGTTGATGTTTTAAAATTTTATTTTCTTTAAATTTTTCCTTTGATTAAGTATTCCGTCAACTTTATATATTCAAAATTATGAATTCATAAAAATTTGGGGCCTTACATATTTTTAAGTTTTGATAAGGAGCCGTCCATAAATGACGTCACGCACCTAGGGAGGAGGGGGTCAAGCATTTGTGACAATGTGTAACGATAAGTGACGATGTGTGACGATGTGTGACGATGGAAATAGAAATGTGACGTCACATCAGAAAATCGCACAACTTTAAATAAAATTTTCACTTAACAATTTATTGCTAGCAATTTATTTAATGACGTTTTAAATAGCTTCACGCATGTTACGATTAGGCTTGTCAATAGGTATCCGTTGCCGTGCAATTACCCGGGTAGTAAAATTGCGCTTGGGTACCCATGAAAGTGTGGCTGCAACATCTATTTTCTATAATAACAACGCTGGCCAAACTACGACTCTTCACATTACGGCTCGCGAAAATGTATCAAATAAATATAAAAAAATTGTTTGAAATATTCCCTATGAAATACTTTTAACAGGAAAATGCTTGAGAAGTATCTGTCAAAAGGATATAAAATAAAGTTCTGACAAACTAAAAGATATTTTGATACAACTTTGTGACAGATCAGTTCGCGCGTTGACGCCACATTGTCGATGTACCGGCGTGCTTTTGTTTACATTTTACGTGTCACGCTGAGCTCGGTCCAGCGATCGGTGACCAGACCTTTCCCCTCTCCCACCCCCACCCCCCCCCGGGTTATAAATCAAAAGTGAGTTAAGACAGATTCAGTGTGTAAATTTTTGGCGCGTTTGAACATAATCAATACTGTTAGTTATGTCTCATAAATTTTTGGCGCGTTTGAACATAATCAATACTGTTAGTTATGTCTCATATACAAGGGATTTATAGTCAAAAACTTTGTTTTTAAGGGTTTGTTTTATTTAAAATGTTATTATCCCGCTCCGTGGGTGTGTATAAGTATGTGTGTGCATTTGCGTATGTAAGTCATTGTATGTGTTTTTGTTTTTTGTTGGGTTTTTTTTGTGGTGTTTTTTTGCTGTGAACTAAATGTGATGAAGCATTTTATTTTTACCAGAAAAACTGCCTCCTCACTTCGGCCTACTTCAAACCCAAGGACAGCCACTCTTACCAACTCTATCCCTCGTCTCATCCCAAATCCTGTAAGGATTCTATTCCCTTTTCCCAAATTCTTCGCCTCCGTAGGCTGTGTCAATCTAATGAGTACTTTTTGGAAAAGTCGTTGGAAATGGTGGAGTATTTTAGACAAAGGTCTTACCCTGAAACTATACTTCTATCTGCACTTCAGCGAGTTAAAAACTTCACTCGTGCCGACGCCTTTGTATCACGCTCCAGTGATAGTAATGAAAGGAGCAAATTGGTTCTCACATACCATCCCCACAACATCAGAGCCCAGGAAATCTTGTTGAAAAACCGCACCATCATCCTTGCGAACCCTGAGACAAACAACATATTTTCCACACCACATGCACGTGCCATTAAACAAGACAAACAGTGTCCTGTCTCCCGACACTTCAATGGACGTGACCACATGGGCGTCGATGACATGTCTGTCACCGCCATTGTTTCTTGTACAAACACACCCGGCCGGGTCAGTCTGGAGAATAGACTAATCCACGAGTATGGGACTCTTACACCACATGGGATCAACGTTGTGTTTGCACTGACAACCTGATTGATTGGCCACACCCACCCTATCCTTTCCTATATAAGCTCTTAAGTTTCTCTCCTTAATTTATTTCTACTGGACTATTTGGATTTCTCCGCAGCTAAGTGTTTTTATTATTTCGTTATATTCGTTTCATTTATGTACTATTTGTCCGTTGAGGAAGGCTCTTTGCCGAAACGTTCGCTGTTGTGTTACGTCCTGTTAGGCCTACTAATACCCTGTTTTTATGTTATACATTTACCTATTTAAAAGCCTGATTGCAGTCTCACCCAATTACTTCAGAATAAACTTTGCACGACTTTGTTTCCCCGGGATCTTTCAAATATAGTTGTAATGCTCAAGCAAACGTTAAAAACAGTAATTTTTTGCTTAAACTAATAGAGGTTTATTGTTGTTGTTTTTTTTAAAAAATAATAAAGGTGATTATAAAATATCGCATTGGTCTCGTCATGAAATAAATAAATAAACAAGAAAATAGCCATTTTAATGCAAGGTATACATTTTATGCAACAAATATGAATGAAACATTACTAATCCCTGTGGGTCCATCAAATATGAGACTGTGGATTAATTGGGTAAAGTTGAAACATTGGTGTTGCAGAACATTATCGAATCAGTTGATTTTTTGGGTGTTTCTTTTTCTAAACGCTGGTCACATTAATATGGGAATGCTGCTTCTTAGAGTTTGGAACCTATGTGTATCTCATTCCCATTTTCAAGATATCGAGTAGCCTTTATCATAAGCTTCTAACGATCTCAATAACTGTGTCACGGCTTT
This sequence comes from Ampullaceana balthica, assembly GCA_944989445.1. Lineage (NCBI taxonomy): Eukaryota > Metazoa > Mollusca > Gastropoda > Lymnaeidae > Ampullaceana > Ampullaceana balthica. Next base: position 39,688 of record CALYLW010002475.1, read on the forward strand.
CGGGTCAAGTTCATTGTCAGCATCTCAATGACCGAGAGAGTCAATCATTCAACACCCGACACGTGGAATGTAAACGAGGACTTGCCTTACCGATATGATAATGAGTCGTTAATCCAGAATTAATCCATGTAAGCAATGTTGATGTTATATATTGGATGAGTATCGATTTTAGTCTAAGCGGTTCTTAGTACTTACTTTTTGAAAACTAATTAGAAGATACAAGGCAACAACAAAAAATTAACATTTATAAAAAAAACAAGTATTTATTATTTCAAGGGCAATAAGTATATAGCTCTGTTTTTACTTGCCTTTTTTCTACAGTAATATCTTTTACTTTTCTTTGAGTGACGGAAAGAAACTAGATAGAACAAGCTAGAGATTCAATTTCTCAGAATTATTTTAAAAGATAATTTGATCTTATCTTGGTCATGGCGTTTCAGGGATTAGTAATAAAAATCCTTTCAGGTTTTCTGTAAAATCCGCCACTTTTGTATAGTGAATTTTTTATTTACTTTTTTAATTTTGTGTGTCCATAACCTCGTGGTTGTAACGGGTTCTAATGTTTCCATTAGAACTTTCTCGGGGCTTGGTAGACTTGGCGGCGCCCATCTCCTCGCCAAGTCAGCGGAGGTCTTTTCTAGCAATAGTAATTCATCACCATGTTTTATTGTTGCTTAAACGCGAGCTAGATCCCACACACCTCATCTTGGGAGGCGAGCGCACTATTGACTTCGCTATCCTTTAATGAAATGTCCTGTAAATATAAATTAGTGTTACGTCATTTCTGGTATCGTAAATGAAATTTACGATAACATGACACTAATAAAAAAATAAATTATTTAAAGGACATATCATTAAAGTAAACAATAACTTTAAAAGTACTTTAGTACTTTAGTATTAAAGTAAATTCCCTTAATCTAAATGTTATGTATTAAACCAGACAAAATTCGATATTTATTCAAGATGTTGGTGCAACTTACTATACTTATTTATCTTCTAAAGTCGATATCCTAAATTTAAACTCCATGCATTTGCAACAGTTTTTTTTTACGATTCGATGTTGTGTCACTTAAGACCGAATTTTATCGGATAACCCTGTTCCTTTATTTGAATTTCTTGAATACATTTAAGCACAATAGAGGATGTATTATAGAATTAAAATTAATCGTTTGAACCAAACAATAAAGCATCAAACTAACCTTAGACAAAATAGTCCTGGAAAAAAATGACAATCCGACATATCTAGGAGTTGCGTTTGATCCAAGGCTAACCTGGAGAAACCAAATAGATAACGCACAAAAAAAAGGAATCCAAAGACTGGCGCTGCTGAAAAAACTAGCTGGTTCAGACGGGGGCGCAAACCACTCCATCCTGAAGAAAACATACACCAGCTATATAAGACCTACCCTAGAATATGGATCCACAGTGTGGGGCACAGCAGCCAAATCCAACCTCCAAATAATAGACAAAGTTCAAAACCTAGGGCTTCGAATAATTACAGGAGCAATGAAATCTACCCCAATCAGAGCAATGGAGGACCTAGCTAGCCTAAGCTCTATGGAAGTTAGACGAGAAACAAAAACCTTAACACAGTTCAACAAATTAGAAGCATCAGTACACCACCCTCTAAAACCCAAGCTGCAAAAATCCTACTCAACTAAAAGAATCCAAAGAACAAACTTTATACAAGAAGCCAAACATCTAAAATCCAAACATAAAATTGATAACATTGTGCTTGAAGCGACACATCCCCACAGCCACTTCCCACCCTGGGACCCAAGTCCACGTCTAAAAATCAGAGACAACTTAATCAGCATAGGAAATAAATCTGACTACCACAACTGACATACTAAGAGTAACAGTAAATAAAATCATCAAAGAACAATATCCTGAAAATTCCTGGATAAGAGTCTACACCGATGGCTCCTCAGAAAAAGCCACAAAAAATGGAGGAGCCGGCATTCTTATAGAGTGGCCTAACGGAGAACACATTGAAAAAGCAACTGCCATAGGAAGACTCTCAGATAGCACTAGAGCAGAAAGGAAAGCACTAGAACTTGCCGCAAAAATTCTAACAAGTGACCCCCACTCTAAAAACAGCATGATTGTCATCCTCACTGATGCTAAGACAGTGCTTCAGTCTCTCAAAAACCCAAACACTTTGATCAATCAGACACTCAGTACAGAACGATTGAAACTGAGCAAAATAACAAAAGAACTTATTCTCCAATGGATCCCTGGAAATGTGGAACTTGAAGGAAACGATACTGCTGACTCCTTGGCAAAAACTGGAGGCAGTCAAAACCAGGCAGAGCCATCTCTACACCACGAAGAAATCAAGGCAATGCTAAAAAAAGTAAATCTGAAAGATGGTCCGAGCTCAAAGAAAACCACCCAAAATGTGATGCATACTCCAAACTCCCCCACCAATCACAAAACATCATTTTCAGGCTAAGGACGGGCCACAACAAACTTAGGCAACACATGTTCCGCAAACTTCGAATTGGAGAAAGCGAAATGTGCCCCTGCGGGACAGCTGCGGAAAATGCGGAACATGTTCTCCAAAACTGCCCTCTGTACCATCACACCCGGACAGACATATGGCCCCAGGAAGCTACCCTCGATGACAAACTCTATGGTGGACTGGACCAACTGACAGCCACAGCGCAGTTCATCGCAAATATAGGACTTGCTATCTAAATCCTCTATCAAAAGATTTTGAGAACGAAGAAGAAGAAGAAGTTTGAATAAATACATATTTTGAAAATATTAACTTTATAAAACTTTACATCATCGTAGCTAGTAGTTTATTTTTAAGATTGTAGTTATTTGCTGACAACAAATACTTAAAGCGATAATCGTGATTCGAATCAAAATAAAACGAAGTAAATAATTAGGTACAATCTTATTTACTAGATACGCCGAGACTTGCTCATGGATAGTGCAAAGAAAGGGGGACAGAACGGACACAAACTACAGCACAAAGAAATAAATATAATTGAACGTCGGTGGGGAGGGACGACCGACGCATTGTTGGCTTCCAGACATTTGCACTGCGGTTATCTAGCTACCCACCACCCTTCACCACCCTAGCTTGCCAATCATAAACTATGATTGGCCGACCCTGCGAGGGTCAGCTATGTTCGCTAATAAATAGAAGTAAAAAAAAAGATTTTTAAAAACCACGTTTTTAGAAGCGGACTAAAAAGAAGAAAATAATTTAAAACTTATTAGTTCAAGTACTTTCATTTAATATGACTAAAAACGTGGGGCGGGCGCTTATGAGGTTTGACATATGCGGTTCACTCATTCTCTCACTTATAGATCTCTCTTTTGCCTTCTAAATTAGAAATCTTTAATTTTTATACCAAACACCCACCCCACGTTTTTAGTCATATTAAATCAAAGTACTTGAACTAATAAGTTTTAAATTATTTTCTTCTTTTTAGTCCGCTTCTAAATCGTGGTATTTAAGGATCTTTTTTTTTACTTCTATTTATTTTATTCTTTTTAGTCCAGTAATAAAAACTTGGTTTTTAACAATATTTTTTTTTACCTCTATTTATTTTACCAAACACCTCACAAGCGCCCGCCCAACGTTTTAAAAACATTGTGCTGTGGTCACGGGGCGAACTCACAGATGTCAACAAAAGCCGACGGTACAGATGCTTTTATATGGACTATAGATAAATTTAAAAGTTCAATAATTTAATAACGGTACATTTGATCGATCTGATAGTTTTGATACAATGCATTGTCATCCAAGATCTATCTGTGGTAAAATTTTCAGATCTCTAGGTCCATCAGAAGTGGTTCAATTTTAAGTTGGCATATTTGAAAAAATCTTGGACAAACAAACAATGCCCAACGAAAGCGAGTTAATAAAAACGTGATATAAAACAAACCCGTAAAAACAAAGTTTTTGACTATAAATCCCTTATATATGAGACATAACTAACGGTATTGATTATTTTCAAACATTTACAGACTGAATCTGTCTTAACTCAACTTTGCATCATAACCCTAGTGGGGGGGAGGGGTGGGTGGGGGGAGGGGAGAGGGGAAAAGTCTGGTCACCGATTCGCTTGACCGAGCTCAGAGTGACACGTAAAATGTAAACAAAAGCGCCCGTCGCTTCGTTTGGGTCGCCTCAATGCGTCAGCTCAAAATTTCACGTGGCAAAAAAACAATAACAAACCGTGAATTTAAAATTACATACCTCATATAAGGATAAACTAAAAATGCATTAATTTAATTACGGTACGTTCGATCGATCTGAAATTTTGATACGATGCATTGTTAGGTCAGACGGGTCCGTGTGCCAAATTTCAGTTCGATCGGATCATGGGAAGTGGGTCATTTTTGACTTCTGTTTTTCCGCCCGCCCGCCGAGCCCAAGACAGAGAGAGAGAGAGAGACGGCTGCGAAGTTAATATAAGGGATTTAAATAAAACAAACCCGTAAAAACAAAGTTTTTGACTATAAATCCCTTATATATGAGACATAACTAACAGTATTGATTATTTTCAAACATTTACAGACTGAATCTGTCTTAACACAAGTTTGCTTCATAACCCTAGGGGGGAGGGGTGGGTGGGAGGGGGAGAGGGGAAAAGTCTGGTCACCGATTCGCTTGACCGAGCTCAGAGTGACACGTAAAATGTAAACAAAAGCGCACCGTCGTTTCGTTGGGTCGCCTCAATGCTCAAACTTTCACGTGGCAAAAAAACAATAACAAATCGTGAATTTAAATTACATACCTCATATAAGGATAAACTAAAAATGCATTAATTTAATTACGGTACGTTCGATCGATCTGAAATTTTGATACGATGCATTGTTAGGTAAGACGGGTCCGTGTGCCAAATTTCAGTTCGATCGGATCATTGGAAGTGGGTCATTTTTGACTTCTGTTTTTTCCGCCCGCCGAGCCCAGAGAGATGAGAGAGAGACAGAGAGAGACGGCCGCGAAGTTAATATAAGGGATTTAATAAAACAAACCCGTAAAAACAAAGTTTTTGACTATAAATCCCTTATATATGAGACATAACTAACAGTATTGATTATTTTCAAACATTTACAGACTGAATCTGTCTTAACCAAGTTTGCTTCATAACCCTAGGGGGGAGGGGTGGGTGGGAGGGGGAGAGGGGAAAAGTCTGGTCACCGATTCGCTTGACCGAGCTCAGAGTGACACGTAAAATGTAAACAAAAGCGCACCGTCGTTTCGTTGGGTCGCCTCAATGCTCAAACTTTCACGTGGCAAAAAAAACAATAACAAATCGTGAATTTAAATTACATACCTCATATAAGGATAAACTAAAAATGCATTAATTTAATTACGGTACGTTCGATCGATCTGAAATTTTGATACGATGCATTGTTAGGTAAGACGGGTCCGTGTGCCAAATTTCAGTTCGATCGGATCATTGGAAGTGGGTCATTTTTGACTTCTGTTTTTCCGCCCGCCGAGCCCATGAGATGAGAGAGAGACAGAGAGAGACGGCCGCGAAGTTAATATAAGGGATTTAATAAAACAAACCCGTAAAAACAAAGTTTTTGACTATAAATCCCTTATATATGAGACATAACTAACAGTATTGATTATTTTCAAACATTTACAGACTGAATCTGTCTTAACACAAGTTTGCTTCATAACCCTAGGGGGGAGGGGTGGGTGGGAGGGGGAGAGGGGAAAAGTCTGGTCACCGATTCGCTTGACCGAGCTCAGAGTGACACGTAAAATGTAAACAAAAGCGCACCGTCGTTTCGTTGGGTCGCCTCAATGCTCAAACTTTCACGTGGCAAAAAAACAATAACAAATCGTGAATTTAAATTACATACCTCATATAAGGATAAACTAAAAATGCATTAATTTAATTACGGTACGTTCGATCGATCTGAAATTTTGATACGATGCATTGTTAGGTAAGACGGGTCCGTGTGCCAAATTTCAGTTCGATCGGATCATTGGAAGTGGGTCATTTTTGACTTCTGTTTTTCCGCCCGCCGAGCCCATGAGATGATGAGAGAGAGACAGACAGAGAGAGACGGCCGCGAAGTTAATATAAGGGATTTAATAAAACAAACCCGTAAAAACAAAGTTTTTGACTATAAATCCCTTATATATGAGACATAACTAACAGTATTGATTATTTTCAAACATTTACAGACTGAATCTGTCTTAACACAAGTTTGCTTCATAACCCTAGGGGGGAGGGGTGGGTGGGAGGGGGAGAGGGGAAAAGTCTGGTCACCGATTCGCTTGACCGAGCTCAGAGTGACACGTAAAATGTAAACAAAAGCGCACCGTCGTTTCGTTGGGTCGCCTCAATGCTCAAACTTTCACGTGGCAAAAAAACAATAACAAATCGTGAATTTAAATTACATACCTCATATAAGGATAAACTAAAAATGCATTAATTTAATTACGGTACGTTCGATCGATCTGAAATTTTGATACGATGCATTGTTAGGTAAGACGGGTCCGTGTGCCAAATTTCAGTTCGATCGGATCATTGGAAGTGGGTCATTTTTGACTTCTGTTTTTCCGCCCGCCGAGCCCATGAGATGATGAGAGAGACAGACAGAGAGAGACGGCCGCGAAGTTAATATAAGGGATTTAATAAAACAAACCCGTAAAAACAAAGTTTTTGACTATAAATCCCTTATATATGAGACATAACTAACAGTATTGATTATTTTCAAACATTTACAGACTGAATCTGTCTTAACTCAACTTTGCTTCATAACCCTAGTGTGGGTGGGAGGGGGAGAGGGGAAAAGTCTGGTCACCGATTCGCTTGACCGAGCTCAGAGTGACACGTAAAATGTAAACAAAAGCGCACCGTCGTTTCGTTGGGTCGCCTCAATGCTCAAACTTTCACGTGGCAAAAAAACAATAACAAATCGTGAATTTAAATTACATACCTCATATAAGGATAAACTAAAAATGCATTAATTTAATTACGGTACGTTCGATCGATCTGAAATTTTGATACGATGCATTGTTAGGTAAGACGGGTCCGTGTGCCAAATTTCAGTTCGATCGGATCATTGGAAGTGGGTCATTTTCGACTTTTGTTTTTCCGCCCGCCGAGCCCATGAGATGATGAGAGAGACAGAGAGAGAGAGAGACGAGAGACGAGACGCGGTGAAGTTAATATAAGGGATTTAAAA